>CAKAJE020000736.1:0-49196 GCA_916610135.2 Macropis europaea
GGTCTCTGTTCGCCCTACCATGGAAGTCTAATAGTGCATTTCACTCTCCATTCCACGCGCTTTAAGATGCCGCCGAGCCCAGTGCGGTATCTGAAATAGGAGCGACGTAAATGGAACAAATGTGATAGAATTTTGCTGAATTCTTAAATTAACCATAATATAAAATGATCTAATCGGGTCTCTGTACGCCCTACCATAGAAATCTAATAGTGCATTTTACTCGCCATTTCATGCGCTTTGAGATGCCGCTTTGCCGAATACGCTATCTGAAATAGGAGCGACGTAAATTAAACAAATGTGATAGAATTTCACTGAATTCTTATATTAACATTAATGTAAAATGATCTAATCGGGTCTCCGTTCGCCCTATCCTAGAAGTTTAATAGTGCATTTCACTCGTCATTTCATGCGCTTTGAGATGCCGCTTAGTCCAATAAGCTATCTGAAATAGGAGCGACGTAAATTGAACAAATGTGATAGAATTTCGCCGAATTCTTAAATCAACTATAATATAAAATGATCTAATCGGGTCACTGATTGCCCTACCCTAGAAGTTTAATAGTGCATTTTACTCGCCATTTCATGCGCTTTGTTATGCCGCTTAGCCCAATACGCTATCTGAAATATGAGCGACGAAAGTTGAACAAATGTGATAGAATTTCGCTGAATTATTTTATTAACCAGAATGTAAAATCATCTAATCTGGTCTCTGTTCGCCCTAGCCTTGAAGTTTAATAGTGGATTTTACTCGGCATTCCACGCGCTTTAAGATGCCGCCTCTCCCAGTACGCTTTCTGAAATAGGAGCGACCTAAATTGAACGAATGTGATAGAATTTTGCTGATTTCTTAAATTAACCATAATATAAAATGATCTAATCGGGTCTCTGCTTTCCCTACCCTAGAAGTTTAATAGTGCATTTTAGTCGCCATTTCATGCGCTTTGAGATGCCGCTTAGCCCAATACGCTATCTGAAATAGGAGCGACGTAAATTGAACAAATGTGATAGAATTTTGTTGAATGCTTAAATTAACCACAATATAAAATGATCTAATCGGATCTCTGTTTGCCCTACCCTAGTAGTTTAATTGTGCATTTTACTCGCCATTTCATGCGCTTTGAGATGCCGCTTATCCCAATACGCTATCTGAAATAGGAGCGACGTAAGTTGAACAAATGTGATAGAATTTCGCTGAATTCTTATATGAACCAAAATATAAAATGATCTAATCGGGTCTCTGTTTGCCTTATCCTAGAAGTTTAGTATTGCATTTTACTCGCCATTTCATGCGCTTTGAGATGCCGCTTAGCCCAACACGCTATCTGACATAGGAGCGACGTAAATTGAACAAATGTGATAGAATTTCCCTGAAATCTTATATTAAACAAAATATAAAATGATCTAATCGGGTCTCTGATTGCCCTATCATTGAAGTTTAGTAGTGCATTCTACTGGCCATTCCACGCGCTTTAAGATGCCGCCTAGCACAGTACGCTATCTGAAATAGGAGCGACGTAAATTGAACAAATGTGATAAAATTTTGCTGACATCTTAAATTAACCATAATATAAAATGATCTAATCGGGTCTCTGTTTGACTTATCCTAGATGTTTAATAGGGCATTTTACTCGCAATTTCATGCGCTTTGAAATGCCGCTTAGCCCAATACGCTATCTGAAATAGGAGCGACGTAAATTGAACAGGTGTGAAAGAATTTCACTGAATTCTTAAATTAACCATAATATAAAATGATCTAATCGGGTATCTGTTTGACCTACCCTAGAAGTTTAATAGTGCATTTTACTCGCCATTTCATGTGCTTTGAGATGCCGCTTAGCCCAATACGCTTTCTGAAATAGGAGCGACGTAAATTGAACAAGTGTGATAGAATTTTGCTGAATTCTTAAATTAACCATAATATTAGATGATGTAATCGGGTCTCTGCTTGCCCTACCCTAGAAGTTTAATAGTGCATTTTACTCGTCATTTCATGCGCTTTGAGATGCCGCTTAGCCCAATACGCTATCTGAAATAGGAGTGACGTAAATTGAACAAATGTGATAGAATTTTGCTGAATTCTTAAATTAACCATAATATAAAATGATCTAATCGGGTCTCTGCTCGCCCTACCCTAGAAGTTTAATATAGCATTTTAGTCGCCATTTCATGCGCTTTGAGATGCCGCCTAGCCCAGTACGCTATCGGAAATAGGAGCGACGTAAATTGAACAAATGTGATAGAATTTCGCTGAATTCATAAATTAACCATAATATAAAACGATCTAATCGGGTCTCTGCTCGCCCTACCATAGAAGTCTAATAGTGCATTTTACTCGCCATTCCACGCGCTTTAAGATGCCGCCTAGCCCAGTACGCTATCGGAAATAGGAGCGACGTAAATTGAACAAATGTGATAGAATTTTGCTGAATTCTTAAATTAACCATAATATAAAATGATCTAATCGGGTCTCTGCTTGCCCTACCCTAGAACTTTAATAGTGAATTTTACTCGCCATTTCATGCTCTTTGAGATGCCGCCTAGCCCAATACGCTATCTGAAATAGGAGCGACGTAAGTTGAACAAATGTGATAGAATTTCGCTGAATTCTTTTATTAACCATAATGTAAAATGATCTAATCGGGTCTACGTTCGCCCTATCCTAGAAGTTTAATAGTGCATTTCACTCGTCATTTCATGCGCTTTGAGATGCCGCTTAGCCCAATAAGCTATCTGAAATAGGAGCGACGTAAATTGAACAAATGTGATAGAATTTCGATCAATTCTTAAATTAAGTATAATATAAAATGATCTAATCGGGTCACTGATTGCCCTACCCTAGAAGTTTAATAGTGCATTTTACTCGCCATTTCATGCGCTTTGAGATGCCGCTTAGCCCAATACGCTATCTGAAATATCAGCGACGAAAGTTGAACAAATGTGATAGAATTTCGCTGAATTATTTTATTAACCAGAATGTAAAATGATCTAATCTGGTCTCTGTTCGCCCTAGCCTAGAAGTTTAATAGTGGATTTTACTAGGCATTCCACGCGCTTTAAGATGCCGCCTATCCCAGTACGCTATCTGAAATAGGAGCGACCTAAATTGAACGAATGTGATAGAATTTTGCTAATTGCTTAAATTAACCATAATATAAAATGATCTTATCGGGTCTCTGTTTGCCCTACCCTAGAAGTTTAATAGTGCATTTTACTCGCCATTTCTTGCGCTTTGAGATGCCGCTTAGCCCAATACGCTATCTGAAATAGGAGCGACGTAAATTGAACAAATGTGATAGAATTTTGCTGAATTCTTAAATTAACCATAATATTAGATGATGTAATCGGGTCTCTGCTTGCCCTACCCTAGAAGTTTAATAGTGCATTTTACTCGCCATTTCATGCGCTTTGAGATGCCGCTTAGCCCAATACGCTATCTGAAATAGGAGCGACGTAAATTGAATAAATATGATAGAGTTTCGCTGAATTCTTAAATTAACCATAATATAAAATGATCTTATCGGGTCTCTGTTTGCCCTAGCCTAGAAGTTTAATAGTGCATTTTACTCGCCATTTCTTGCGCTTTGAGATGCCGCTTAGCCCAATACGCTATCTGAAATATCAGCGACGTAAATTGAACAAATGTGATAGAATTACGCTGAATTCTTATATTAACCGTAATATAAAATGATCTAATCGGGTCTCTGTTTGCCTTATCCTAGAAGTTTCATAGTTCATTTCACTCGTCATTTCATGCGCTTTGAAATGCCTCTTAGCCCAATAAGCTATCTGAAATTGGAGCGACGTAAATTGAACAAATGTGATAGAATTTGGCTGAATTCTTAAATTAACCATAATATAAAATGATTTAATGGGGTCTCTGTTTGCCCTACCCTAGAAGTTTAATAGTGCATTTTACTCGCCATTTCATGCGCATTGAGATGCCGCGTAGCCCAATACGCTATCTGAAATAGGAGCGACGTAAATTGAACAAATATGATAGAGTTTCGCCGAATTCTTAAATAAACCATAATATGAAATGATCTAATCGGGTCTCTGTTTGCCCTACCCTAGAAGTTTGGTAATGCATTTTACTCGCCCTTCCACGTACTTTAAGATGCCGCCTAGCCCAGTACAGTATCTGAAATAGGAGCGACGTACATTGAACAAACGTGATAGAATTACCCTGAATTCTTATATTAACCTTAATGTAAAATGATCTAATCGGTTCGCTGTTCTCCCTACCCTAGAAGTTTAATAGTGCCTTTCACTCGTCATTTCATGCGCTTTGAGATGCCGCTTTGCCCAATAAGCTATCTGAAATAGGAGCGACGTAAATTGAACAAATGTGAGAGAATTTCGCTGAATTCTTATATTAACCTTAATGTAAAATGTTCTAATCGGGTCTCTGTTCGCCCTACCCTTGAAGATTAATAGTGCATTTCACTCGTCATTTCATGCGCTTTGAGATGCCGCTTAGCCCAATACGCTATCTGAAATAGGAGCGACGTAAGTTGAACAAATGTGATAGAATTTCGCTGAATTCTTATATTAACCAAAATGTAAAATGATCTAATCGGGTCTCTGATAGCCCTATCATAGAAGTTTAATAGTGCATTTTACCCACCATTCCACGCGCTTTAAGATGCCGCCTAGCCCAGTACGCTATCTGAAATAGGAGCGACGTAAATTGAACGAATGTGATAGAATTTGGCTGAATTCTTAAATTAACCATAATATAAAATGATCAAATCGGGTCTCTGTTTGCCCTACCCTAGAAGTTTAATAGTGCATTTTACTCGCCATTTCATGCGCTTTGAGATGGCGCTTAGCCCAATACGCTTTCTGAAATAGGAGCGACATAAATTGAACAAATGTGATAGAATTTCCCTGAAATCTTATATTAAACAAAATATAAAATGATCTAAACTGGACTCTGATTGCCCTATCATAGAAGTTTAGTAGTGCATTTTACTCGCCATTCCACGCGCTTTAAGATGCCGCGTAGCCCAGTACGCTATCTGAAATAGGAGCGACGTAAGTTGAACAAATGTGATAGAATTACGCTGAATTCTTATATTAACCGTAATATAAAATGATCTAATCGGGTCCATGTTTGCCTTATCCTAGAAGTTTAATAGTGCATTTTACTCGCCATTTCATGCGCATTGAGATGCCGCTTAGCCGAATACGCTATCTGAAATAGGAGCGACGTAAACTGAACAAATATGATAGAGTTTCGCTGAATTCTTAAATTAACCATAATATAAAATCATCTTATCGGGTCTCTGTTTGCCCTACCCTAGAAGTTTAATAGTGCATTTTACTCGCCATTTCTTGCGCTTTAAGATGCCGCCGAGCCCAGTACGCTATCTGAAGTAGGAGCGACGTAAATTGAACAATTGTGATAGAATTTCGCTGAATTCTTATATTAACCAAAATATAAAATTATCTAGTCGAGTCTCTGATTGCCCTATCATAGAAGTTTAATAGTGCATTTTGATCGCCATTCCACGCGCTTTAAGATGCCGCCTAGCCCAGTACGCTATCTGAAATTGGAGCGACGTAAATTGAACAAATGTGACAGAATTTTGCTGACATCTTAAATTAACCATAATATAAAATGATCTAATCGGGTCTCTGTTTGCCCTACCCTACAAGTTTAACAGTGCATTTTACTCGCCATTTCATGCGCTTTGAGATGCCGCTTAGCCCAATACGCTATCTGAAATAGGAGCGACGTAAATTGAACAAATGTGATAGAATTTCCCTGAATTCTTATATTAACCAAAATATAAAATGATCTAATCGGGTCTCTGATTGCCCTATCATAGAACTTTAATAGTGCATTCTACTCGCCAATCCACGCGCTTTAAGATTCCGCCTAGCCCAGTACGCTATCTGAAATAGGAGCGACGTAAATTGAACAAATGTGATAGAATTTGGCTGAATTCTTAAATTAACCATAATATAAAATGACCTAATCGGGTCTCTGTTTGCCCTACCCTAGAAGTTTAATAGTGCATTTTACTCGCCATTTCATGCGCTTTGAGATGGCGCTTAGCCCAATACGCTATCTGAAATAGGAGCGACGTAAATTGAACAAACGTGATAGAATTTGGCTGAATTCTTAAATTAACCATAATATAAAATCATCTTATCGGGTCTCTGTTTGCCCTACCCTAGAAGTTTAATAGTGCATTTTACTCGCCATTTCTTGCGCTTTAAGATGCCGCCGAGCCCAGTACGCTATCTGAAGTAGGAGCGACGTAAGTTGAACAAATGTGATAGAATTACGCTGAATTCTTATATTAACCGTAATATAAAATCATCTAATCGGTTCTCTGTTCGCCCTACCCTAGAAGTTTAATAGTGCCTTTCACTCGTCATTTCGTGCGCTTTGAGATGCCGCTTAGCCCAATACGCTATCTGAAATAGGAGCGACGTAAATTGAACAATTGTGATAGAATTTCGCTGAATTCTTATATTAACCAAAATATAAAATGATCTAGTCGGGTCTCTGATTGCCCTATCATAGAAGTTTAATAGTGCATTTTGATCGCCATTCCACGCGCTTTAAGATGCCGCCTAGCCCAGTACGCTATCTGAAATAGGAGCGACGTACGTTGAAAAAATGTGATAGAATTACGCTGAATTCTTATATTAACCGTAATATAAAATGAACGAATCGGGTCTCTGTTTGCCTTATCCTAGAAGTTTAAAAGTGCATTTTACTCGCCATTTCTTGCGCATTGAGATGCCGCTTAGCCCAATACGCTATCTGAAATAGGAGCGACGTAAATTGAACAATTGTGATAGAATTTCGCTGAATTCTTATATTAACCAAAATATAAAATGATCTAGTCGGGTCTCTGATTGCCCTATCATAGAAGTTTAATAGTGCATTTTGATCGCCATTCCACGCGCTTTAAGATGCCGCCTAGCCCAGTACGCTATCTGAAATAGGAGCGACGTATGTTGAAAAAATGTGATAGAATTACGCTGAATTCTTATATTAACCGTAATATAAAATGAACGAATCGGGTCTCTGTTTGCCTTATCCTAGAAGTTTAAAAGTGCATTTTACTCGCCATTTCTTGCGCATTGAGATGCCGCTTAGCCCAATACGCTATCTGAAATAGGAGCGTCGTAAATTGAACAATTGTGATAGGATTTCGCTGAATTCTTATATTAACCAAAATATAAAATGATCTAGTCGGGTCTCTGATTGCCCTATCATAGAAGTTTAATAGTGCATTTTGATCGCCATTCCACGCGCTTTAAGATGCCGCCTAGCCCAGTACGCTATCTGAAATAGGAGCGACGTACGTTGAAAAAATGTGATAGAAATACGCTGAATTCTTATATTAACCGTATATGATATAAAATGATCTAATCGGGTCTCTGTTTGCCCTACCCTAGAAGTTTAACAGTGCATTTTACTCGCCATTTCATGGGCATTGAGATGCTGCTTAGCCCAATACGCTATCTGAAATAGGAGCGACGTAAATTGAACAAATGTGATAGAATTTCCCTGAATACTTATATTAACCTTAATGTAAAATGATCTAATCGGGTCTCTGTTCGCCCTACCCTAGAAGTTTAACAGTGCATTTCACTCGCAATTTCATGCGCTTTGAGATGGCGCTTAGCCCAATACGCTATCTGAAATAGGAGCGACGTAATTTGAACAAATGTGATAGAATTTCCCTGAATTCTTATATTAACCTTAATGTAAAATGATCTAATCGGGCCTTTGTTCGCCCTTCCCTAGAAGTTTAGCAGTGCATTTTACTCGTCATTTCATGCGCTTTGAGATGCCGCTTAGCCCAATACGATATCTGCAATAGGAGCGACGTAAATTGAACAAATGTGTTAGAATTTGGCTGAATTCTTAAATTAACCATAACATAAAATGATCTAATCGGGTCTCTGTTTGCCCTATAATAGAAGTTTAATAGTGCATTTAGCTCGCCTTTCCACACGCTTTAAGATGCCGCGTAGCCCAGTACGCTATCTGAAATTGGAGCGACGTAAATTGAACAAATGTGATAGAATTTCGCTGAATTCTTATATTAACCAAAATATAAAATGATCTAGTCGGGTCTCTGATTGCCCTATCATAGAAGTTTAATAGTGCATTTAGCTCGCCTTTCCACACGCTTTAAGATGCCGCCTAGCCCAATTAGCTATCTGAAATAGGAGCGACGTAAATTGAACAAATGTGATAGTATTTCGCTGAATTCTTATAGTAACCAAAATATAAAATGATCTAATCGGGTCTCTGTTTGCCTTATCCTAGAAGTTTAGTATTTCATTTTACTCGCCATTTCATGCGATTTGAGATACCGCTTAGCCCAAAACGCTATCTGAAATAGGAGCGACGTAAATTGAGCAAATGTGATAGAATTTTGCTGAATTCTTAAATTAACCATAATATAAAATGATCTAATCGCGTGACTGTTTGCCCTACCCTAGAAGTTTAATAGTGCATTTCACTCGTCATTCCATGCGCTTTGAGATGCCGCTAAGCCCAATAAGCTATCTGTAATAGGAGCGACGTAAATTTTACAAATGTGATAGAATTTCGTTGAATTCTTATATTAACCAATATATAAAATGATCTGATCGGGTCTCTGATTGCCCTATCATAGAAGTTTAATAGTGCACTTTACTCGCCATTCCACGCGCTTTAAGATGCCGTCTAGCCCAGTACGCTATCTGAAATAGGAACGACGTAAGTTGAACAAATGTGATAGAATTACGCTGAATTCTTATATTAACCGTAATATAAAATGATCTAATCGGGTCTCTGTTTGCCTTATCCTAGAAGTATAATAGTGCATTATACTCGCCATTTCATGCGCTTTTAGATGCCGCTTAGCCCAGGACGCTATCTGAAATAGGAACGACGTAAATTGAACAAATGTGATAGAATTTTGCTGAATTCTTAAATTAACCATAATATAAAATGACCTAATCGGGTCTCTGTTTGCCCTACCCTAGAAGTTTAATAGTGCATTTCACTCGTCATTTCATGCGCTTTGAGATGCCGCTAAGCCCAATAAGCTATCTGTAATAGAAGCGACGTAAATTGAACGAATGTGATAGAATTTCGTTGAATTCTTATATTAACCAAAATATAAAATGATCTAATCGGGTCTCTGATTGCCCTACCCTATAAGTTTAATAGTGCATTTTACTCACCATTCCACGCGCTTTAAGATGCCGCCTAGCCCAGTACGCTATCTGAAATAGGAGCGACGTAAATTGAACAAATGTGATAAAATTTTGCTGACATCTTAAATTAACCATAATATAAAATGATCTCATCGGGTCTCTGTTTGCCCTACCCTAGAAGTTTAGTAGTGCATTTTACTCGCCATTTCATGCGCCTTCAGATGCCGCTTAGCCCAATAAGCTATCTGAAATAGGAGCGACGTAAATTGAACAAATGTGATAGAATTTTGCTGAATTCTTAAATTAACCATAATATAAAATGATTTAATCGGGTCACTGTTTGCCCTACCCAAGAACTTTAATTGTGCATTTCTCTCGACATTTCATGCGCTTTGAGATGCCGCTTAGCGCAACACGCTATCTGAAATAGGAGCGACGTAAATTGAACAAATCTGATAGAATTTCCATGAAATCTTATATTAAACAAAATATAAAATGATCTAAACGGGACTCTGATTGCCCTATCATAGAAGTTTAGTAGTGCATTTTACTCGCCCTTCCACGCGCTTTAAGATGCCGCCTAGCCCAGTACACTATCTGAAATAGGAGCGACGTATGTTGAACAAATGTGATAGAATTTCGCTGAATTCTTAAATTAACAATAATATAAAATGATCTAATCGGGTCTCTGATTGCCCTATCATAGAAGTTTAATAGTGCATTTTACTCGTCATTCCACGCGCTTTAAGATGCCGCCTAGCCCAATACGCTATCTGAAATAGGAGCGACGTAAATTGAACAAATGTGATAGAATTTCCCTGAAATCTTATATTAAACAAAATATGAAATGATCTAAACGGGACTCTGATTGCCCTATCATAGAAGTTTAGTAGTGCATTTTACTCGCCCTTCCACGCGCTTTTAGATGCCGCCTAGCCCAGTACACTATCTGAAATAGGAGCGACGTATGTTGAACAAATGTGATAGAATTACGCTGAATTCTTATATTAACCGTAATATAAAATGATCTAATCGGGTCTCTGTTTGCATTACCATAGAAGTTTAATAGTGCATTTCTCTCGACATTTCATGCGCTTTGAGATGCCGCTTAGCCCAATACGCTATCTGAAATAGGAGCGACGTAAATTGAACAAATGTGATAGAATTTCGCTGGATTCTTATATTAACCAAAATAGAAAATGATCTAATCGGGTCTCTGATTGCCCTATCATAGAAGTTTAATAGTGCATTTTACACGCCATTCCCCGCGCTTTAAGTTGCCGCCTAGCCCAGTACGCTATCTGAAATAGGAGCTACGTAAGTTGAACAAATGTCACAGAATTACGCTGAATTCTTATGTTAACCGTAATATAAAATGATCTAATCGGGTCTCTGTTTGCCTTATCCTAGAAGTTTAATAGTGCATTTTACACGCCATTTCATGCGCTTTGAGATGCCGCTTAGCCCAATACGCTATCTGAAATAGGAGCGACGTAAATTGAACAAATGTGATAGAATTTCGCTGAATTCTTAAATTAACCATAATATGAAATGACCTAATCGGGTCTCTGTTTGCCCTACCCTAGAAGTTTAATAGAGCATTTTACTCGTCATTTCATGCGCTTTGAGATGCCGCTTAGCCCAATACGCTATCTGAAATAGGAGCGACGTAAATTGAACAAATGTGATAGAATTTTGCTGAATGCTTAAATTAACCACAATATAAAATGATCTAATCGGGTCTCTGTTTGCCCTACCCTATTAGTTTAATTGTGCATTTTACTCGCCATTTCATGCGCTTTGAGATGCCGCTTATCCCAATACGCTATCTGAAATAGGAGCGACGTAAATTGAACAAATGTGATAGAATTTCCCTGAATACTTATATTAACCTTAATGTAAAATGATCTAATCGGGTCTATGTTCGCCCTACCCTAGAAGTTTAATAGTGCATTTCACTCGCAATTTCATGCGCTTTGAGATGGCGCTTAGCCCAATCCGCTATCTGAAGTAGGAGCGACGTAAGTTGAACAAATGTAATAGAATTTCCCTGAATTCTTATATTAACCTTAATGTAAAATGATCTAATCGGGCCTTTGTTCGCCCTACCCTAGAAGTTTAGCAGTGCATTTAGCTCGCCTTTCCACACGCTTTAAGATGCCGCCTAGCCCAGTACGCTATCTGAAATAGGAGCGACGTAAATTGAACGAATGTGATAGAATTTCGCTGGATTCTTATATTAACCAAAATATAAAATGATCTAATCGGGTCTCTGATAGGCCTATCATAGAAGTTTAATAGTGCATTTTACTCGCCATTCCACGCTCTTTAAGATGCCGCCTAGCACAGTACGCTATCTGAAATAGGAGCGACGTAAGTTGAACAAATGTGATAGAATTACGCTGAATTCTTATATTAACCGTCATATAAAATGATCTAATCGGGTCTCTGTTTGCCTTATCCTAGAAGTTTAATAGTGCATTTTACTCGCCATTTCATGCGCATTGAGATGCCGCTTAGCCCAATAAGCTATCTGAAATAGGAGCGACGTAAATTGAACAAATGTGATAGAATTTCGCTGAATTCTTATATTAACCAAAATATAAAATGATCTAGTCGGGTCTCTGATTGCCCTATCATAGAAGTTTAATAGTGCATTTAGCTCGCCTTTCCACACGCTTGAAGATGCCGCCTAGCCCAGTACGCTACCTGAAATTGGAGCGACGTAAATTGAACAAATGTGATAGAATTTCGCTGAATTCTTAAATTAACCATGACATAAAATGATCTAATCTGGTCTCTGTTTGCCCTACCCTAGAAGTTTAATAGTGCATTTTACTCGCCATTTCTAGCGCTTTGAGATGCCGCTTTGCCCAATAAGCTATCTGAAATAGGAGCGAGGTAAATTGAACAAATGTGAGAGAATTTCGCTGAATTCTTATACTAACCTTAATGTAAAATGTTCTAATCGGGTCTCTGTTCGCCCTACCCTTGAAGATTAATAGTGCATTTCACTCGTCATTTCATGCGCTTTGAGATGCCGCTTAGCCCAATAAGCTATCTGAAATAGGAGCGACGTAAGTTGAACAAATGTGATAGAATTTCGCTGAATTCTTATATTAACCAAAATATAAAATGATCTAATCGGGTCTCTGATAGCCCTATCATAGAAGTTTTATAGTGCATTTTACCCGCCATTCCACGCGCTTTAAGATGCCGCCTAGCCCAGTACGCTATCTGAAATAGGAGCGACGTACGTTGAACAAATGTGATAGAATTACGCTGAATTCTTATATTAACCGTAATATAAAATGAACGAATCGGGTCTCTGTTTGCCTTATCCTAGAAGTTTAATAGTGCATTTTACTCGCCATTTCATGCGCATTGAGATGCCGCTTAGCCCAATATGCTATCTGAAATAGGAGCGACGTAAATAGAACAATTGTGATAGAATTTCGCTGAATTCTTATATTAACCAAAATATAAAATGATCTAGTCGGATCTCTGATTGCCCTATCATAGAAGTTTAATAGTGCATTTTACTCGCCAATCCACGCGCTTTAAGATTCCGCCTAGCCCAGTACGCTATCTGAAATAGGAGCGACGTAAATTGAACAAATGTGATGGAATTTGGCTAAATTCTTAAATTAACCATAATATAAAATGATCTAATCGGTTCTCTGTTTGCCCTACCCTTGAAGATTAATAGTGCATTTCACTCGTCATTTCATGCGCTTTGAGATGCCGCTTAGCCCAATACGCTATCTGAAATAGGTGCGACGTCAGTTGAACAAATGTGATAGAATTTCGCTGAATTCTCATATTAACCAAAATATAAAATGATCTAATCGGGCCTCTGATAGCCCTATCATAGAAGTTTAATAGTGCATTTTACCCGCCATTCCACGCGCTTTAAGATGCCGCCCAGCCCAGTACGCTATCTGAAATAGGAGCGACGTACGTTGAACAAATGTGATAGAATTACGCTGAATACTTATATTAACCGTAATATAAAATGAACGAATCGGGTCTCTGTTTGCCTTATCCTAGAAGTTTAATAGTGCATTTTACTCGCCATTTCATGCGCATTGAGATGCCGCTTAGCCCAATACGCTATCTGAAATAGGAGCGACGTAAATTGAACAAATATGATAGTGTTTCGCTGAATTCTTAAATTAACCATAATATGAAATGATCTTATCCGGTCTCTGTTTGCCCTATCCTAGAAGTTTAATAGGTCATTTTACTCGTAATTTCATGCACTTTGAGATGCCGCTTAGCCCAATAAGCTATCTGAAATAGGAGCGACGTAAATTGAACAAATGTGATAGACTTACGCTGAATTCTTATATTAACCGTATATGATATAAAATGATCTAATCGGGTCTCTGTTTGCCCTACCCTAGAAGTTTAACAGTGCATTTTACTCGCCATTTCATGGGCTTTGAGATGCTGCTTAGCCCAATACGCTATCTGAAATAGGAGCGACGTAAATTGAACAAATGTGATAGAATTTCCCTGAATACTTATATTAACCTTAATGTAAAATGATCTAATCGGGTCTCTGTTCGCCCTACCCTAGAAGTTTAACAGTGCATTTCACTCGCAATTTCATGCGCTTTGAGGTGGCGCTTAGCCCAATACGCTATCTGAAATAGGAGCGACGTAAATTGAACAAATGTGATAGAATTTCCCTGAATTCTTATATTAACCTTAATGTAAAATGATCTAATCGGGCCTTTGTTCGCCCTTCCCTAGAAGTTTAGCAGTGCATTTTACTCGCCATTTCATGCGCTTTGAGATGCCGCTTAGCCCAATACGCTATCTGAAATATCAGCGACGTAAATTGAACAAATGTGAGAGACTTTCGCTGAATTCTTATATTAACCTTAATGTAAAGTGTTCTAATCGGGTCTCTGTTCGCCCTACCCTAGAAGATTAATAGTGCATTTCACTCGTCATTTCATGCGCTTTGAGATGCCGCTTTGCCCAATTAGCTATCTGAAATAGGAGCGACGTAAATTGAACAAATGTGATAGTATTTCGCTGAATTCTTAAATTAACCATAATATAAAATGATCTAATCGGGTCTCTGTTTGCCTTACCCTAGAAGTTTAATAGTGCATTTTACTCGCCATTTCATGCGCTTTGAGATGCCGCTTTGCCCAATTAGCTATCTGAAATAGGAGCGACGTAAATTGAACAAATGTGATAGTATTTCGCTGAATTCTTATAGTAACCAAAATATAAAATGATCTAATCGGGTCTCTGTTTGCTTTATCCTAGAAGTCTAATAGTGCATTTCACTCGTCATTTGATGCGCTTTGAGATGCCGCTTTGCCCAATACGCTATCTGAAATAGGAGCGACGTAAGTTGAACAAATGTGATAGAATTTCGCTGAATTCTTATATTAACCAAAATATAAAATGATCTAATCGGGTCTCTGATAGCCCTATCATAGAAGTTTAATAGTGCATTTTACCCGCCATTCCACGCGCTTTAAGATGCCGCCTAGCCCAGTACGCTATCTGAAATAGGAGCGACGTACGTTGAACAAATGTGATAGAATTACGCTGAATTCTTTTATGAACCATATTGTAAAATGATCTAATCGGGTCTCTGTTCGCCCTAGCCTAGAAGTTTAATAGCGCATTTTATTCGCCATTTCATGCGCTTTGAGATGCCGCTTACCCCAATACGCTATCTGAAATAGGAGCGACGTAAATTGAGCAAATGTGATAGAATTTTGCTGAATTCTTAAATTAACCATAATATAAAATGATCTAATCGCGTGACTGTTTGCCCTACCCTAGAAGTTTAATAGTGCATTTCACTCGTCATTCCATGCGCTTTGAGATGCCGCTAAGCCCAATAAGCTATCTGTAATAGGAGCGACGTAAATTTTACAAATGTGATAGAATTTCGCTGAATTCTTATATTAACCAAAATATAAAATGATCTAATCGGGTCTCTGATTGCCCTATCATAGAAGTTTAGCAGTGCATTTTACTCGCCATTCCACGCGCTTTAAGATGCCGCCTAGCCCAGTACGCTATCTAAATTAGGAGCGACGTAAGTTGAACAAATGTGATAGAATTACGCTGAATTCTTATATTAACCGTAATATAAAATGATCTAATCGGGTCTCTGTTTGCCTTATCCTAGAAGTTTTGTATTGCATTTTACTCGCCATTTCATGCGCTTTGAGATGCCGCTTATCCCAATACGCTATCTGAAATAGGAGCGACGTAAATTGAACAAATGTGATAGAATTTCGCTGAATTCTTAAATTAACCATAATATCCAATGATCTAATCGGGTCTCTGTTTGCCCTACCCTAGAAGTTTAATAGTGCATTTCACTCGACATTTCATGCGCTTTGAGACGCCGCTTCGCCCAATAAGCTATTTGAAATAGGAGCGACGTAAATTGAACAAATGTGATAGAATTTCGCTGAATTCTTAAAGTAACCTTAATATAAAATGATCTAATCGGGTCTCTGTTTGCCCTACCCTAGAAGTGTAATAGTGCATTTCACTCGTCATTTCATGCGCTTTGAGATGCCGCTAAGGACAATAAGCTATCTGGAATAGCAGCGACGTAAATTGAACAAATGTGAAAGAATTACGCCGCATTCTTATATTAACCGTAATGTAAAATGATCTAATCGGGTCTCTGTTTACCTTATCCTAGAAGTTTAATAGTGCATTTTACTCGCCATTCCACGCGCTTTAAGATGCCGCCTAGCCCAGTGCGCTACCTGAAATAGGAGCGACGTAAGTTGAACAAATGTGATAGAATTTTGCTGAATTCTTAAATTAACCACAATATAAAATGATCTAATCGGGTCTCTGTTTGCCCTACCCTAGTAGTTTAATTGTGCATTTTACTCGCCATTTCATGCGCTTTTCGATGCCGCTTATCCCAATACGCTATCTGAAATAGGAGCGACGTACGTTGAACAAATGTGATAGAATTTCGCTGAATTCTTTTAAGAACCATAATGTAAAATGATCTAATCGGGTCTCTGTTCGCCCCAGCCTAGAAGTTTAATAGCGCATTTTATTCGCCATTTCATGCGCCTTGAGATGCCGCTTAGCCCAATACGCTATCTGAAATAGGGGCGACGTAAATTGAACAAATGTGATAGAATTTCCCTGAAATCTTATATTAAACAAAATATACAATGATCTAATCGGGTCTCTGATTGCCCTATCATAGAAGTTTAGCAGTGCATTTTACTCGCCATTCCACGCGCTTTAAGATGCCGCCTAGCCCAGTACGCTATCTAAATTAGGAGCGACGTAAGTTAAACAAATGTGATAGAATTACGCTGAATTCTTATATTAACCGTAATATAAAATGATCTAATCGGGTCTCTGTCTGCCTTATCCTAGAAGTTTAGTATTGCATTTTACTCGCCATTTCATGCGCTTTGAGATGCCGCTTAGCCCAATGCGCTATCTGAAATGGGAGCGACGTAAATTGAACAAATGTGATAGAATTTCGCTGAATTATTAAATTAACTATAACATAAAATGATCTAATCGGGTCACTGATTGCCCTACCCTAGAAGTTTAATAGTGCATTTTGCTCGCCATTTCATGCGCTTTGAGATGCCGCTTAGCCCAATACGCTATCTCAAAAAATATGAGCGACGTAAATTGAACAAATGTGATAGAATTTCGCTGAATTCTTATATTAACCAAAATATAAAATGATCTAATCGGGTCTCTGATTGCCCTATCATAGAAGATTAATAGTGCATTTTACTCGCCACTCCACGCGCTTTAGGGTGCCGCCTAGCCCAGTACGCTATCCGAAATAGGAGCGACGTACATTGAACAAATGTGATAGAATTTTGCTGAATTCTTAAATTAACCATAATATAAAATGATCTAATCAGGTCTCTGTTTGCCCTACCCTAGAAGTTTAATAGTGCATTTTACTTGCCATTTCATGCGCTTTGAGATGCCGCTTAGCCCAATACGCTATCTGAAATAGGAGCGACGAAAGTTGAACAAAGGTGATAGAATTTCGCTGAATTATTTTATTAACCAGAATGTAAAATGATCTAATCTGGTCTCTGTTCGCCCTAGCCTAGAAGTTTAATAGTGGATTTTGCTCGGCATTCCACGCGCTTTAAGATGCCGCCTAGCCCAGTACGGTATCTGAAATAGGAGCGACCTAAATTGAACAAATGTGATTGAATTTCCCTGAAATCTTATATTAAACAAAATATAAAATGATCTAATCGGGTCTCTGATTGCCTAATCATAGAAGGTTAATAGTGCATTTTGCTCGCCATTCGGCACGCTTTAAGATGCCGCCTAGCCCAGTACGCTGTCTGAAATAGGAGCGACGTAAATTGAACAAATGTGATAGAATTTCCCTGAAATCTTATATTAAACAAAATATAAAATGATCTAATCGGGTCTCTGATTGCCCTATCATAGAAGTTTAACAGTGCATTTTACTCGCCATTCCACGCGCTTTAAGATGCCGCCTAGCCCAGTACGCTATCTAAATTAGGAGCGACGTAAGTTAAACAAATGTGATAGAATTACGCTGAATTCTTATATTAACCGTAATATAAAATGATCTAATCGGGTCTCTGCTTGCCCCACCCTAGAAGTTCAATAGTGCATTTTAGTCGCCATTTCATGCGCTTTGAGATGCCTCTTTGCCCAATAAGCTATCTGAAATAGGAGCGGAGTAAATTGAACAAATGTGATAGAATTTCGCTGAATTCTTATATTAACCAAAATATAAAATGATCTAATCGGGTCTCTGTTTGCCTTATCCTAGAAGTTTAATAGTGCATTTCACTCGTCATTTCATGCGCTTTGAGACGCCGCTTCGCCCAATAAGCTATTTGAAATAGGAGCGACGTAAATTGAACAAATGTGATAGAATTTCGCTGAATTCTTAAAGTAACCTTAATATAAAATGATCTAATCGGGTCTCTGATTGCCCTAGGATAGAAGTTTAATAATGCATTTTGCTCGCCATTTCATGCGCTTTGAGATGCCGCTGAGCCCAATACGCTATTTGAAATAGGAGCGACGTAAATTGAACAAATGTGATAGAATTTCACTGAATTCTTATATTAACCAAAATATAAAATGATCTAATCGTGTCTCTGTTCGCCCTACCATAGAAGTCTAATGGTGCATTTCACTCGCCATTTCATGCGCTTTGAGATGCCGCTTAGCCCAATACGCTATCTGAAATAGGAGCGACGTAAGTTGAACAAATGTGATAGAATTTCGCTGAATTCTTTTATTAACCATAATGTAAAATGATCTGCTCGGGTCTCTGTTCGCCCTAGCCTAGAAGTTTAATAGTGCATTTCACTCGTCATTTCATGCGCTTTGAGATGCTGCTGAGCCCAATAAGCTACCTGTAATAGGAGCGACGTAAATTGAACAAATGTGATAGAATTTCGCTGAATTCTTAAATTAACCATAATATAAAATAACCTAATCGGGTCTTTGTTTGCCCTACCCTAGAAGTTTAATAGTGCATTTCACTCGTCATTTCATGCGCTTTGAGATGCCGCTAAGCCCAATAAGCTATCTGTAATAGAAGCGACGTAAATTGAACAAATGTGATAGAATTTCGTTGAATTCTTATATTAACCAAAATATAAAATGATCTAATCGGGTCTCTGATTGCCCTATCATTGAAGTTTAATAGTGCATTTTACTCGCCATTTCATGCGACTTCAGATGCCGCTTAGCCCAATAAGCTATCTGAAATAGGAGCGACGTAAATTGAACAAATGTGATAGAATTTCGCTGAATTCTTATATTAACCGTAATATAAAATGATCTAATCGGGTCTCTGATTGCCCTATCATAGAAGATTAATAGTGCATTTTACTCGCCACTCCACGCGCTTTAGGGTGCCGCCTAGCCCAGTACGCTATCTAAATTAGGAGCGACGTAAGTTGAACAAATGTGATAGAATTACGCTGAATTCTTATATTAACCGTAATATAAAATGATCTAATCGGGTCTCTGTTTGCCTTATCCTAGAAGTTTGATAGTGCATTTAACTCGCAATTTCATGCGCTTTGAGATGCCGCTTAGCCCAATACGCTATCTGAAATAGGAACGAATAAAGTTGAACAAAGGTGATAGAATTTCCCTGAATTCTTATATTAACCTTAATGTAAAATGATCTAATCGGGTCTCTGTTTGCCCTACCATAGAAGTCTAATAGTGCATTTCACTCGCCATTTCATGCGCTTTGAGATGCCGCTTAGCACAATACGCTATCTGAAATAGGAGCGACGTAAATTGAACAAATGTGATAGAATTTCGCTGAATTCTTAAATTAACCATAATATAAAATGATCTAATCGGGTCTCTGTTCGCCCTACCATAGAAGTCTAATAGTGCATTTCACTCGCCATTCCACGCGCTTTAAGATGCCGCCTAGCCCAGTACGCTACCTGAAATAGGAGCGACGTAAGTTGAACAAATGTAATAGAATTACGCTGAATTCTTATATTAACCGTAATATAAAATGATATAATCGGGTCTCTGTTTGCCCTATCATAGAAGTTTAATAGTGCATTTTACTCGCCATTTCATGTGCTTTAAGGTGCCGCATAGCCCAATACGCTAACTGGAATAGGAGCGACGTAAATTGAACAAATGTGATAGAATTTCCCTGAATTCCTATATTAACCTTAATGTAAAATGATCTAATCGGGTCTCTGATTGCCCTAACATAGAAGATTAATAGTGCATTTTACTCGCCACTCCACGCGCTTTAGGATGCCGCCTCGCCCAGTACGCTATCCGAAATAGGAGCGACGTAAATTGAACAAATGTGACAGAATTTTGCTGAATTCTTAAATTAACCATAATATAAAATGATCTAATCGGGTCTCTGTTTGCCCTACCCTAGAACTTTAATAGTGCATTTTATTCGCCATTTCATACGCTTTGAGATGCCGCTTTGCCCAATACGCTATCTGAAATAGGAGCGACGTAAATTAAACAAATGTGATAGAATTTCTCTGAATTGTTATATTAACCAAAATATGAAATGATCTAATCGGGTCTCTGATTGCCCTAGCATAGAAGTTTAATAGTGCATTTTACTCGCCATTCCGCGCGCTTTAAGATGCCGCATAGCCCAGTTCGCTATCTGAAATATGAGCGACGTAAATTGAACAAATGTGACAGAATTTTGCTGAATTCTTATATTAACCAAAATATAAAATGATCTAATCGGGTCTCTGTTTGCCTTATCCTAGAAGTTTAATAGTGCATTTCACTCGTCATTTCATGCGCTTTGTGATGCCGCTAACCACAATAAGCTATCTGGAATAGCAGCGACGTAAATTGAACAAATGTGATAGAATTACGCCGAATTCTTATATTAACCGTAATATAAAATGATCTTATCAGGTCTCTGTTTGCCTTATCCTAGAAGTTTAATAGTGCATTTTACTCGCCATTCCACGCGCTTTAAGATGCCGCCTAGCCCAGTACGCTATCTGAAATAGGAGCGACGTAAATTGAACGAATGTGATAGAATTTGGCTGAATTCTTAAATTAACCATAATATAAAATGATCAAATCGGGTCTCTGTTTGCCCTACCCTAGAAGTTTAATAGTGCATTTTACTCGCCATTTCATGCGCTTTGAGATGGCGCTTAGCCCAATACGCTTTCTGAAATAGGAGCGACATAAATTGAACAAATGTGATAGAATTTCCCTGAAATCTTATATTAAACAAAATATAAAATGATCTAAACTGGACTCTGATTGCCCTATCATAGAAGTTTAGTAGTGCATTTTACTCGCCATTCCACGCGCTTTAAGATGCCGCGTAGCCCAGTACGCTATCTGAAATAGGAGCGACGTAAGTTGAACAAATGTGATAGAATTACGCTGAATTCTTATATTAACCGTAATATAAAATGATCTAATCGGGTCCATGTTTGCCTTATCCTAGAAGTTTAATAGTGCATTTTACTCGCCATTTCATGCGCATTGAGATGCCGCTTAGCCGAATACGCTATCTGAAATAGGAGCGACGTAAACTGAACAAATATGATAGAGTTTCGCTGAATTCTTAAATTAACCATAATATAAAATCATCTTATCGGGTCTCTGTTTGCCCTACCCTAGAAGTTTAATAGTGCATTTTACTCGCCATTTCTTGCGCTTTAAGATGCCGCCGAGCCCAGTACGCTATCTGAAGTAGGAGCGACGTAAATTGAACAATTGTGATAGAATTTCGCTGAATTCTTATATTAACCAAAATATAAAATTATCTAGTCGAGTCTCTGATTGCCCTATCATAGAAGTTTAATAGTGCATTTTGATCGCCATTCCACGCGCTTTAAGATGCCGCCTAGCCCAGTACGCTATCTGAAATTGGAGCGACGTAAATTGAACAAATGTGACAGAATTTTGCTGACATCTTAAATTAACCATAATATAAAATGATCTAATCGGGTCTCTGTTTGCCCTACCCTACAAGTTTAACAGTGCATTTTACTCGCCATTCCACGCGCTTTAAGATGCCGCGTAGCCCAGTACGCTATCTGAAATAGGAGCGACGTAAGTTGAACAAATGTGATAGAATTACGCTGAATTCTTATATTAACCGTAATATAAAATGATCTAATCGGGTCCATGTTTGCCTTATCCTAGAAGTTTAATAGTGCATTTTACTCGCCATTTCATGCGCTTTGAGATGCCGCTTAGCCCAATACGCTATCTGAAATAGGAGCGACGTAAATTGAACAAATGTGATAGAATTTCCCTGAATTCTTATATTAACCAAAATATAAAATGATCTAATCGGGTCTCTGATTGCCCTATCATAGAACTTTAATAGTGCATTCTACTCGCCAATCCACGCGCTTTAAGATTCCGCCTAGCCCAGTACGCTATCTGAAATAGGAGCGACGTAAATTGAACAAATGTGATAGAATTTGGCTGAATTCTTAAATTAACCATAATATAAAATGATCTAATCGGGTCTCTGTTTGCCCTACCCTAGAAGTTTAATAGTGCATTTTACTCGCCATTTCATGCGCTTTGAGATGGCGCTTAGCCCAATACGCTATCTGAAATAGGAGCGACGTAAATTGAACAAACGTGATAGAATTTGGCTGAATTCTTAAATTAACCATAATATAAAATCATCTTATCGGGTCTCTGTTTGCCCTACCCTAGAAGTTTAATAGTGCATTTTACTCGCCATTTCTTGCGCTTTAAGATGCCGCCGAGCCCAGTACGCTATCTGAAGTAGGAGCGACGTAAGTTGAACAAATGTGATAGAATTACGCTGAATTCTTATATTAACCGTAATATAAAATCATCTAATCGGTTCTCTGTTCGCCCTACCCTAGAAGTTTAATAGTGCCTTTCACTCGTCATTTCGTGCGCTTTGAGATGCCGCTTAGCCCAATACGCTATCTGAAATAGGAGCGACGTAAATTGAACAATTGTGATAGAATTTCGCTGAATTCTTATATTAACCAAAATATAAAATGATCTAGTCGGGTCTCTGATTGCCCTATCATAGAAGTTTAATAGTGCATTTTGATCGCCATTCCACGCGCTTTAAGATGCCGCCGAGCCCAGTACGCTATCTGAAATAGGAGCGACGTACGTTGAAAAAATGTGATAGAATTACGCTGAATTCTTATATTAACCGTAATATAAAATGAACGAATCGGGTCTCTGTTTGCCTTATCCTAGAAGTTTAAAAGTGCATTTTACTCGCCATTTCTTGCGCATTGAGATGCCGCTTAGCCCAATACGCTATCTGAAATAGGAGCGACGTAAATTGAACAATTGTGATAGAATTTCGCTGAATTCTTATATTAACCAAAATATAAAATGATCTAGTCGGGTCTCTGATTGTCCTATCATAGAAGTTTAATAGTGCATTTTGATCGCCATTCCACGCGCTTTAAGATGCCGCCTAGCCCAGTACGCTATCTGAAATAGGAGCGACGTACGTTGAAAAAATGTGATAGAATTACGCTGAATTCTTATATTAACCGTAATATAAAATGAACGAATCGGGTCTCTGTTTGCCTTATCCTAGAAGTTTAAAAGTGCATTTTACTCGCCATTTCTTGCGCATTGAGATGCCGCTTAGCCCAATACGCTATCTGAAATAGGAGCGTCGTAAATTGAACAATTGTGATAGGATTTCGCTGAATTCTTATATTAACCAAAATATAAAATGATCTAGTCGGGTCTCTGATTGCCCTATCATAGAAGTTTAATAGTGCATTTTGATCGCCATTCCACGCGCTTTAAGATGCCGCCTAGCCCAGTACGCTATCTGAAATAGGAGCGACGTACGTTGAAAAAATGTGATAGAATTACGCTGAATTCTTATATTAACCGTATATGATATAAAATGATCTAATCGGGTCTCTGTTTGCCCTACCCTAGAAGTTTAACAGTGCATTTTACTCGCCATTTCATGGGCATTGAGATGCTGCTTAGCCCAATACGCTATCTGAAATAGGAGCGACGTAAATTGAACAAATGTGATAGAATTTCCCTGAATACTTATATTAACCTTAATGTAAAATGATCTAATCGGGTCTCTGTTCGCCCTACCCTAGAAGTTTAACAGTGCATTTCACTCGCAATTTCATGCGCTTTGAGATGGCGCTTAGCCCAATACGCTATCTGAAATAGGAGCGACGTAATTTGAACAAATGTGATAGAATTTCCCTGAATTCTTATATTAACCTTAATGTAAAATGATCTAATCGGGCCTTTGTTCGCCCTTCCCTAGAAGTTTAGCAGTGCATTTTACTCGTCATTTCATGCGCTTTGAGATGCCGCTTAGCCCAATACGATATCTGCAATAGGAGCGACGTAAATTGAACAAATGTGTTAGAATTTGGCTGAATTCTTAAATTAACCATAATATAAAATGATCTAATCGGGTCTCTGTTTGCCCTATAATAGAAGTTTAATAGTGCATTTAGCTCGCCTTTCCACACGCTTTAAGATGCCGCGTAGCCCAGTACGCTATCTGAAATTGGAGCGACGTAAATTGAACAAATGTGATAGAATTTCGCTGAATTCTTATATTAACCAAAATATAAAATGATCTAGTCGGGTCTCTGATTGCCCTATCATAGAAGTTTAATAGTGCATTTAGCTCGCCTTTCCACACGCTTTAAGATGCCGCCTAGCCCAATTAGCTATCTGAAATAGGAGCGACGTAAATTGAACAAATGTGATAGTATTTCGCTGAATTCTTATAGTAACCAAAATATAAAATGATCTAATCGGGTCTCTGTTTGCCTTATCCTAGAAGTTTAGTATTTCATTTTACTCGCCATTTCATGCGATTTGAGATGCCGCTAAGCCCAATAAGCTATCTGTAATAGGAGCGACGTAAATTTTACAAATGTGATAGAATTTCGTTGAATTCTTATATTAACCAATATATAAAATGATCTGATCGGGTCTCTGATTGCCCTATCATAGAAGTTTAATAGTGCACTTTACTCGCCATTCCACGCGCTTTAAGATGCCGTCTAGCCCAGTACGCTATCTGAAATAGGAACGACGTAAGTTGAACAAATGTGATAGAATTACGCTGAATTCTTATATTAACCGTAATATAAAATGATCTAATCGGGTCTCTGTTTGCCTTATCCTAGAAGTATAATAGTGCATTATACTCGCCATTTCATGCGCTTTTAGATGCCGCTTAGCCCAGGACGCTATCTGAAATAGGAACGACGTAAATTGAACAAATGTGATAGAATTTTGCTGAATTCTTAAATTAACCATAATATAAAATGACCTAATCGGGTCTCTGTTTGCCCTACCCTAGAAGTTTAATAGTGCATTTCACTCGTCATTTCATGCGCTTTGAGATGCCGCTAAGCCCAA
The DNA here is from genome assembly GCA_916610135.2 of Macropis europaea. Classification (NCBI taxonomy): domain Eukaryota; kingdom Metazoa; phylum Arthropoda; class Insecta; order Hymenoptera; family Melittidae; genus Macropis; species Macropis europaea. The sequence continues at coordinate 25,090 of CAKAJE020000736.1, forward strand.
TAAGCTATCTGTAATAGAAGCGACGTAAATTGAACGAATGTGATAGAATTTCGTTGAATTCTTATATTAACCAAAATATAAAATGATCTAATCGGGTCTCTGATTGCCCTACCCTAGAAGTTTAATAGTGCATTTTACTCACCATTCCACGCGCTTTAAGATGCCGCCTAGCCCAGTACGCTATCTGAAATAGGAGCGACGTAAATTGAACAAATGTGATAAAATTTTGCTGACATCTTAAATTAACCATAATATAAAATGATCTCATCGGGTCTCTGTTTGCCCTACCCTAGAAGTTTAGTAGTGCATTTTACTCGCCATTTCATGCGCCTTCAGATGCCGCTTAGCCCAATAAGCTATCTGAAATAGGAGCGACGTAAATTGAACAAATGTGATAGAATTTTGCTGAATTCTTAAATTAACCATAATATAAAATGATCTAATCGGGTCACTGTTTGCCCTACCCAAGAACTTTAATTGTGCATTTCTCTCGACATTTCATGCGCTTTGAGATGCCGCTTAGCGCAACACGCTATCTGAAATAGGAGCGACGTAAATTGAACAAATCTGATAGAATTTCCATGAAATCTTATATTAAACAAAATATAAAATGATCTAAACGGGACTCTGATTGCCCTATCATAGAAGTTTAGTAGTGCATTTTACTCGCCCTTCCACGCGCTTTAAGATGCCGCCTAGCCCAGTACACTATCTGAAATAGGAGCGACGTATGTTGAACAAATGTGATAGAATTTCGCTGAATTCTTAAATTAACAATAATATAAAATGATCTAATCGGGTCTCTGATTGCCCTATCATAGAAGTTTAATAGTGCATTTTACTCGTCATTCCACGCGCTTTAAGATGCCGCCTAGCCCAATACGCTATCTGAAATAGGAGCGACGTAAATTGAACAAATGTGATAGAATTTCCCTGAAATCTTATATTAAACAAAATATAAAATGATCTAAACGGGACTCTGATTGCCCTATCATAGAAGTTTAGTAGTGCATTTTACTCGCCCTTCCACGCGCTTTTAGATGCCGCCTAGCCCAGTACACTATCTGAAATAGGAGCGACGTATGTTGAACAAATGTGATAGAATTACGCTGAATTCTTATATTAACCGTAATATAAAATGATCTAATCGGGTCTCTGTTTGCATTACCATAGAAGTTTAATAGTGCATTTCTCTCGACATTTCATGCGCTTTGAGATGCCGCTTAGCCCAATACGCTATCTGAAATAGGAGCGACGTAAATTGAACAAATGTGATAGAATTTCGCTGGATTCTTATATTAACCAAAATAGAAAATGATCTAATCGGGTCTCTGATTGCCCTATCATAGAAGTTTAATAGTGCATTTTACACGCCATTCCCCGCGCTTTAAGTTGCCGCCTAGCCCAGTACGCTATCTGAAATAGGAGCTACGTAAGTTGAACAAATGTCACAGAATTACGCTGAATTCTTATGTTAACCGTAATATAAAATGATCTAATCGGGTCTCTGTTTGCCTTATCCTAGAAGTTTAATAGTGCATTTTACACGCCATTTCATGCGCTTTGAGATGCCGCTTAGCCCAATACGCTATCTGAAATAGGAGCGACGTAAATTGAACAAATGTGATAGAATTTCCCTGAATACTTATATTAACCTTAATGTAAAATGATCTAATCGGGTCTCTGTTCGCCCTACCCTAGAAGTTTAACAGTGCATTTCACTCGCAATTTCATGCGCTTTGAGGTGGCGCTTAGCCCAATACGCTATCTGAAATAGGAGCGACGTAAATTGAACAAATGTGATAGAATTTCCCTGAATTCTTATATTAACCTTAATGTAAAATGATCTAATCGGGCCTTTGTTCGCCCTTCCCTAGAAGTTTAGCAGTGCATTTTACTCGCCATTTCATGCGCTTTGAGATGCCGCTTAGCCCAATACGCTATCTGAAATATCAGCGACGTAAATTGAACAAATGTGAGAGACTTTCGCTGAATTCTTATATTAACCTTAATGTAAAGTGTTCTAATCGGGTCTCTGTTCGCCCTACCCTAGAAGATTAATAGTGCATTTCACTCGTCATTTCATGCGCTTTGAGATGCCGCTTTGCCCAATTAGCTATCTGAAATAGGAGCGACGTAAATTGAACAAATGTGATAGTATTTCGCTGAATTCTTAAATTAACCATAATATAAAATGATCTAATCGGGTCTCTGTTTGCCTTACCCTAGAAGTTTAATAGTGCATTTTACTCGCCATTTCATGCGCTTTGAGATGCCGCTTTGCCCAATTAGCTATCTGAAATAGGAGCGACGTAAATTGAACAAATGTGATAGTATTTCGCTGAATTCTTATATTAACCAAAATATAAAATGATCTAATCGGGTCTCTGTTTGCTTTATCCTAGAAGTCTAATAGTGCATTTCACTCGTCATTTGATGCGCTTTGAGATGCCGCTTTGCCCAATACGCTATCTGAAATAGGAGCGACGTAAGTTGAACAAATGTGATAGAATTTCGCTGAATTCTTATATTAACCAAAATATAAAATGATCTAATCGGGTCTCTGATAGCCCTATCATAGAAGTTTAATAGTGCATTTTACCCGCCATTCCACGCGCTTTAAGATGCCGCCTAGCCCAGTACGCTATCTGAAATAGGAGCGACGTACGTTGAACAAATGTGATAGAATTACGCTGAATTCTTTTATGAACCATATTGTAAAATGATCTAATCGGGTCTCTGTTCGCCCTAGCCTAGAAGTTTAATAGCGCATTTTATTCGCCATTTCATGCGCTTTGAGATGCCGCTTACCCCAATACGCTATCTGAAATAGGAGCGACGTAAATTGAGCAAATGTGATAGAATTTTGCTGAATTCTTAAATTAACCATAATATAAAATGATCTAATCGCGTGACTGTTTGCCCTACCCTAGAAGTTTAATAGTGCATTTCACTCGTCATTTCATGCGCTTTGAGATGCCGCTAAGCCCAATAAGCTATCTGTAATAGGAGCGACGTAAATTTTACAAATGTGATAGAATTTCGCTGAATTCTTATATTAACCAAAATATAAAATGATCTAATCGGGTCTCTGATTGCCCTATCATAGAAGTTTAGCAGTGCATTTTACTCGCCATTCCACGCGCTTTAAGATGCCGCCTAGCCCAGTACGCTATCTAAATTAGGAGCGACGTAAGTTGAACAAATGTGATAGAATTACGCTGAATTCTTATATTAACCGTAATATAAAATGATCTAATCGGGTCTCTGTTTGCCTTATCCTAGAAGTTTTGTATTGCATTTTACTCGCCATTTCATGCGCTTTGAGATGCCGCTTATCCCAATACGCTATCTGAAATAGGAGCGACGTAAATTGAACAAATGTGATAGAATTTTGCTGAATTCTTAAATTAACCATAATATCCAATGATCTAATCGGGTCTCTGTTTGCCCTACCCTAGAAGTTTAATAGTGCATTTCACTCGACATTTCATGCGCTTTGAGACGCCGCTTCGCCCAATAAGCTATTTGAAATAGGAGCGACGTAAATTGAACAAATGTGATAGAATTTCGCTGAATTCTTAAAGTAACCTTAATATAAAATGATCTAATCGGGTCTCTGATTGCCCTAGGATAGAAGTTTAATAATGCATTTTGCTCGCCATTTCATGCGCTTTGAGATGCCGCTGAGCCCAATACGCTATTTGAAATAGGAGCGACGTAAATTGAACAAATGTGATAGAATTTCACTGAATTCTTATATTAACCAAAATATAAAATGATCTAATCGTGTCTCTGTTCGCCCTACCATAGAAGTCTAATGGTGCATTTCACTCGCCATTTCATGCGCTTTGAGATGCCGCTTAGCCCAATACGCTATCTGAAATAGGAGCGACGTAAGTTGAACAAATGTGATAGAATTTCGCTGAATTCTTTTATTAACCATAATGTAAAATGATCTGCTCGGGTCTCTGTTCGCCCTAGCCTAGAAGTTTAATAGTGCATTTCACTCGTCATTTCATGCGCTTTGAGATGCTGCTGAGCCCAATAAGCTACCTGTAATAGGAGCGACGTAAATTGAACAAATGTGATAGAATTTCGCTGAATTCTTAAATTAACCATAATATAAAATAACCTAATCGGGTCTTTGTTTGCCCTACCCTAGAAGTTTAATAGTGCATTTCACTCGTCATTTCATGCGCTTTGAGATGCCGCTAAGCCCAATAAGCTATCTGTAATAGAAGCGACGTAAATTGAACAAATGTGATAGAATTTCGTTGAATTCTTATATTAACCAAAATATAAAATGATCTAATCGGGTCTCTGATTGCCCTATCATTGAAGTTTAATAGTGCATTTTACTCGCCATTTCATGCGACTTCAGATGCCGCTTAGCCCAATAAGCTATCTGAAATAGGAGCGACGTAAATTGAACAAATGTGATAGAATTTCGCTGAATTCTTATATTAACCGTAATATAAAATGATCTAATCGGGTCTCTGATTGCCCTATCATAGAAGATTAATAGTGCATTTTACTCGCCACTCCACGCGCTTTAGGGTGCCGCCTAGCCCAGTACGCTATCTAAATTAGGAGCGACGTAAGTTGAACAAATGTGATAGAATTACGCTGAATTCTTATATTAACCGTAATATAAAATGATCTAATCGGGTCTCTGTTTGCCTTATCCTAGAAGTTTGATAGTGCATTTAACTCGCAATTTCATGCGCTTTGAGATGCCGCTTAGCCCAATACGCTATCTGAAATAGGAACGAATAAAGTTGAACAAAGGTGATAGAATTTCCCTGAATTCTTATATTAACCTTAATGTAAAATGATCTAATCGGGTCTCTGTTTGCCCTACCATAGAAGTCTAATAGTGCATTTCACTCGCCATTTCATGCGCTTTGAGATGCCGCTTAGCACAATACGCTATCTGAAATAGGAGCGACGTAAATTGAACAAATGTGATAGAATTTCGCTGAATTCTTAAATTAACCATAATATAAAATGATCTAATCGGGTCTCTGTTCGCCCTACCATAGAAGTCTAATAGTGCATTTCACTCGCCATTCCACGCGCTTTAAGATGCCGCCTAGCCCAGTACGCTACCTGAAATAGGAGCGACGTAAGTTGAACAAATGTAATAGAATTACGCTGAATTCTTATATTAACCGTAATATAAAATGATATAATCGGGTCTCTGTTTGCCCTATCATAGAAGTTTAATAGTGCATTTTACTCGCCATTTCATGTGCTTTAAGGTGCCGCATAGCCCAATACGCTAACTGGAATAGGAGCGACGTAAATTGAACAAATGTGATAGAATTTCCCTGAATTCCTATATTAACCTTAATGTAAAATGATCTAATCGGGTCTCTGATTGCCCTAACATAGAAGATTAATAGTGCATTTTACTCGCCACTCCACGCGCTTTAGGATGCCGCCTCGCCCAGTACGCTATCCGAAATAGGAGCGACGTAAATTGAACAAATGTGACAGAATTTTGCTGAATTCTTAAATTAACCATAATATAAAATGATCTAATCGGGTCTCTGTTTGCCCTACCCTAGAAGTTTAATAGTGCATTTTACTCGCCATTTCATGCGCTTTGAGATGCCGCTTAGCCCAATACGCTATCTGAAATAGGAGCGACGGAAGTTGAACAAACGTGATAGAATTTCGCTGAATTATTTTATTAATCAGGATGTAAAATGATCTAATCTGGTCTCTGTTCGCCCTAGCCCAGAAGTTTAATAGTGCATTTTACTCGCCATTCCACGCGCTTTAAGATGCCGCCTAGCCCAGTACGCTATCTGAAATACGAGCGACGTAAATTGAACAAGAGTGATCGAATTTTGCTGAATTCTTAAATTAACCATAATATAAAATGATCTAATCGGGTCTCTGTTCGCCCTACCATAGAAGTTTAGTAGTGCACTTTACTCGCCATTCCACGCGCTACAAGATGCCGCATAGCCCAGTACGCTATCTGAAATAGGAGCGACGTAAATTGAACAGATGTGATAAAATTTAGCTGACATCTTAAATTAACCATAATATAAAATAATCTAATCGGGTCTCTGTTTGCCCAACCCTAGAAGATTAATAGTGCATTTTACTCGCCATTTCATGCGCCTTCAGATGCCTCTTAGCCCAATACGCTATCTGAAATAGGAGCTACGTAAATTGAACAAATGTGATAGAATTTCCCTGAAATCTTATATTAAACAAAATATAAAATGATATACTCGGGTCACTGATTGCGCTATCATAGAAGTTTAATAGTGCGTTTTACTCGCCATTCCACGCGCTTTAAGTTGCCGCCTAGCCCAGTACGCTATCTGAAATAGGAGCGACGTAAATTGAACAAATGTGATAGAATTTTGCTGAATTCTTAAATTAACCATAACATAAAATGATCTAATCGGGTCTCTGTTTGCCCTACCCTAGACGTTTAATAGTGCATTTTCCTCGCCATTTCATGCGCTTTGAGATGCCGCTTAGCCCAATACGCTATCTGAAATACGAGCGACGTAAATTGAACAAATGTGATAGAATTTCGCTGAATTCTTATATTAACCAAAATACAAAATGATCTAATCGGGTCTCTGATTGCCCTATCATAGAAGATTACTAGTGCATTTTACTCGCCATTCCACGCGCTTTAAGATGCCGCCTAGTTCAGTACGCTATCTGAAATCGGAGCGACGTAACTTGAACAAATGTGATAGAATTACGCTGCATTCTTATATTAACCGTAATATAAAATGATCTAATCGGGTCTCTGTTTGCCCTACCCTAGAAGTTTAACAGTGCATTTTACTCGCCATTTCATGCGCTTTGAGATGCCGCATAGGCCAATACGCTATCTGAAATAGGAGCGACGTAAATTGAACAAATGTGATAGAATTTCCGTGAATTCTTATATTAACCTCAATGTAAAATGATCTAACCGGGTCTCTGTTCGCCCTACCATAGAAGTCTTATAGTGCATTTCACTCGCCATTTCATGCGCTTTGAGATGCCGCTTAGCCCAATACGCTATCTGAAATAGGAGCGACCTAAATTGACCAAATGTGATAGAATTTCGCTGAATTCTTTTATTAACCATAACGTAAAATGATCTAATCGGGTCTCTGTTCGCCCTAGCGTAGAAGCTTAACTGTGCATTTTATTCGTCATTGCATGCGCTTTGAGATGCCGCTTAGCCCAATACGCTATCTGAAATAGGAGCGACGTAAATTGAACAAATGTGATAGAATTTCGCTGAATTATTATATTAACCCAAATATAAAATGATCTAATCGGGTCTCTGTTTGCCCTACCCTAGAAGTTTAATAGTGCATTTTACTCGCCATTTCTCGCGCTTCGAGTTGCCGCTTAGCCCAATACGCTATCTGAAATATCAGCGACGTAAATTGAACAAATGTGAGAGAATCTCGCTGAATTCTTATATTAACCTTAATGTAAAATGATCTCATCGGGTCTCTGTTCGGCCTACCCTAGAAGATTAATAGTGCATTTCACTCGTCATTTCATGCGCTTTGAGATGCCGCTGAGCCCAATAAGCTATCTGAAATAGGAGCCACGTAAATTGAACGAATGTGTTAGAATTTTTCTGAATTCTTAAATAAACCATAATATGAAATGATCTAAACGGGTCTCTGTTTGCCTTACCGTAGAAGTTTAACAGTGCATTTTACTCGCTATTTCATGCGCTTTGAAATGCCGGTTAGCCCAATACGCTATCTGAAATAGGAGCGACGTAAATTGAACAAATGTGATAGAATTTCCCTGAGTACTTATATTAACCTTAATGTAAAATGATCTAATCGGGTCTCTCTTCGCCCTACCCTAGAAGTTTAATAGTGCATTTCACTCGTCATTTCATGCGCTTTGAGATGCCGCTTAGCCCAATATGCTATCTGAAATAGGAGCGACGTAAATTGAACAAATGTGATAGAATTTTGCCGAATTCTTAAATTAACCATAATATAAAATGATGTAATCGGCTCTCTGTTCGCCCTACCCAAGAAGTTTAATAGTGCATTTCACTCGTCATTTCATGCGCTTTGCGATGCCGCTTAGCCCAATATGCTATCTGAAATAGGAGCGACGTAAATTGAACAAATGTGATAGAATTTCGCTGAATTCTTATATTCACCAAAATATAAAATGATCTAATCGGGTCTCTGATTGCACTATCATAGAAGTTTAATAGTGCAGTTTACTCGCCACTCCACGCGCTTTAAGATGCCGCCTAGCCCAGTACGCTATCTGAAATAGGAGCGACGTAAATTGAACAAATGTGATAGAATTTTGCTGAATTCTTAAATTAACCATAATATAAAATGATCTAATCGGGTCACTGTTTGCCCTACCCAAGAACTTTAATTGTGCATTTCTCTCGACATTTCATGCGCTTTGAGATGCCGCTTAGCGCAACACGCTATCTGAAATAGGAGCGACGTAAATTGAACAAATCTGATAGAATTTCCATGAAATCTTATATTAAACAAAATATAAAATGATCTAAACGGGACTCTGATTGCCCTATCATAGAAGTTTAGTAGTGCATTTTACTCGCCCTTTCACGCGCTTTAAGATGCCGCCTAGCCCAGTACACTATCTGAAATAGGAGCGACGTATGTTGAACAAATGTGATAGAATTTCGCTGAATTCTTAAATTAACAATAATATAAAATGATCTAATCGGGTCTCTGATTGCCCTATCATAGAAGTTTAATAGTGCATTTTACTCGTCATTCTACGCGCTTTAAGATGCCGCCTAGCCCAATACGCTATCTGAAATAGGAGCGACGTAAATTGAACAAATGTGATAGAATTTTGCTGAATTCTTAAATTAACCATAATATAAAATGATGTAATCGGGTCTCTGTTCGCCCTACCCAAGAAGTTTAATAGTGCATTTCTCTCGTCATTTCATGCGCTTTGAGATGCCGCTTAGCCCAATAGCTATCTGAAATAGGAGCGACGTAAATTGAACAAATGTGATAGAATTTCCCTGAAATCTTATATTAAACAAAATATAAAATGATCTAAACGGGACTCTGATTGCCCTATCATAGAAGTTTAGTAGTGCATTTTACTCGCCCTTCCACGCGCTTTTAGATGCCGCCTAGCCCAGTACACTATCTGAAATAGGAGCGACGTATGTTGAACAAATGTGATAGAATTTCGCTGAATTCTTAAATTAACCATAATATAAAGTGATCTAAACTGGTCTCTGTTTGTCCCACCCTAGAAGTTTAATAGTGCATTTCACTCGTCATTTCATGCGCTTTGAGTTGCCGCTTAGCCCAATAAGCTATCTGAAATAGGAGCGACGTAAATTGAACAAATGTGATAGAACTTCGCTGAATTCTTATATTAACCGTAATATAAAATGATCTTATCGGGTCTCTGATTGCCCCACCCTAGAAGTTTAATAGTGCATTTTACTCGCCCTTTCGTGCGCTTTGAGATGCCGCTTAGCCCAATACGCTATCTGAAATAGGAGCGACGTAAATTGAACAAATGTGATAGAATTTCGCTGGATTCTTATATTAACCAAAATAGAAAATGATCTAATCGGGTCTCTGATTGCCCTATCATAGAAGTTTAATAGTGCATTTTACACGCCATTCCCCGCGCTTTAAGTTGCCGCCTAGCCCAGTACGCTATCTGAAATAGGAGCTACGTAAGTTGAACAAATGTCACAGAATTACGCTGAATTCTTATGTTAACCGTAATATAAAATGATCTAATCGGGTCTCTGTTTGCCTTATCCTAGAAGTTTAATAGTGCATTTTACACGCCATTTCATGCGCTTTGAGATGCCGCTTAGCCCAATACGCTATCTGAAATAGGAGCGACGTAAATTGAACAAATGTGATAGAATTTCGCTGAATTCTTAAATTAACCATAATATGAAATGACCTAATCGGGTCTCTGTTTGCCCTACCCTAGAAGTTTAATAGAGCATTTTACTCGTCATTTCATGCGCTTTGAGATGGCGCTTAGCCCAATACGCTATCTGAAATAGGAGCGACGTAAATTGAACAAATGTGATAGAATTTTGCTGAATGCTTAAATTAACCACAATATAAAATGATCTAATCGGGTCTCTGTTTGCCCTACCCTATTAGTTTAATTGTGCATTTTACTCGCCATTTCATGCGCTTTGAGATGCCGCTTAGCCCAATACGCTATCTGAAATAGGAGCGACGTAAATTGAACAAATGTGATAGAATTTTGCTGAATGCTTAAATTAACCACAATATAAAATGATCTAATCGGGTCTCTGTTCGCCCTACCCTAGAAGTTTAATAGTGCATTTCACTCGCAATTTCATGCGCTTTGAGATGGCGCTTAGCCCAATCCGCTATCTGAAGTAGGAGCGACGTAAATTGAACAAATGTAATAGAATTTCCCTGAATTCTTATATTAACCTTAATGTAAAATGATCTAATCGGGCCTTTGTTCGCCCTACCCTAGAAGTTTAGCAGTGCATTTAGCTCGCCTTTCCACACGCTTTAAGATGCCGCCTAGCCCAGTACGCTATCTGAAATAGGAGCGACGTAAATTGAACGAATGTGATAGAATTTCGCTGGATTCTTATATTAACCAAAATATAAAATGATCTAATCGGGTCTCTGATAGGCCTATCATAGAAGTTTAATAGTGCATTTTACTCGCCATTCCACGCTCTTTAAGATGCCGCCTAGCACAGTACGCTATCTGAAATAGGAGCGACGTACGTTGAACAAATGTGATAGAATTACGCTGAATTCTTATATTAACCGTAATATAAAATGAACGAATCGGGTCTCTGTTTGCCCTACCCTTGAAGATTAATAGTGCATTTACTCGTCATTTCATGCGCTTTGAGATGCCGCTTAGCCCAATAAGCTATCTGAAATAGGAGCGACGTAAGTTGAACAAATGTGATAGAATTTCGCTGAATTCTTATATTAACCAAAATATAAAATGATCTAATCGGGTCTCTGATAGCCCTATCATAGAAGTTTTATAGTGCATTTTACCTGCCATTCCACGCGCTTTAAGATGCCGCCTAGCCCAGTACGCTATCTGAAATAGGAGCGACGTACGTTGAACAAATGTGATAGAATTACGCTGAATTCTTATATTAACCGTAATATAAAATGAACGAATCGGGTCTCTGTTTGCCTTATCCTAGAAGTTTAATAGTGCATTTTACTCGCCATTTCATGCGCATTGAGATGCCGCTTAGCCCAATATGCTATCTGAAATAGGAGCGACGTAAATAGAACAATTGTGATAGAATTTCGCTGAATTCTTATATTAACCAAAATATAAAATGATCTAGTCGGGTCTCTGATTGCCCTATCATAGAAGTTTAATAGTGCATTTTACTCGCCAATCCACGCGCTTTAAGATTCCGCCTAGCCCAGTACGCTATCTGAAATAGGAGCGACGTCAGTTGAACAAATGTGATAGAATTTCGCTGAATTCTCATATTAACCAAAATATAAAATGATCTAATCGGGCCTCTGATAGCCCTATCATAGAAGTTTAATAGTGCATTTTACCCGCCATTCCACGCGCTTTAAGATGCCGCCCAGCCCAGTACGCTATCTGAAATAGGAGCGACGTACGTTGAACAAATGTGATAGAATTACGCTGAATACTTATATTAACCGTAATATAAAATGAACGAATCGGGTCTCTGTTTGCCTTATCCTAGAAGTTTAATAGTGCATTTTACTCGCCATTTCATGCGCATTGAGATGCCGCTTAGCCCAATACGCTATCTGAAATAGGAGCGACGTAAATTGAACAAATATGATAGAGTTTCGCTGAATTCTTAAATTAACCATAATATGAAATGATCTTATCCGGTCTCTGTTTGCCCTATCCTAGAAGTTTAATAGGTCATTTTACTCGTAATTTCATGCACTTTGAGATGCCGCTTAGCCCAATAAGCTATCTGAAATAGGAGCGACGTAAATTGAACAAATGTGATAGACTTACGCTGAATTCTTATATTAACCGTATATGATATAAAATGATCTAATCGGGTCTCTGTTTGCCCTACCCTAGAAGTTTAACAGTGCATTTTACTCGCCATTTCATGGGCTTTGAGATGCTGCTTAGCCCAATACGCTATCTGAAATAGGAGCGACGTAAATTGAACAAATGTGATAGAATTTCCCTGAATACTTATATTAACCTTAATGTAAAATGATCTAATCGGGTCTCTGTTCGCCCTACCCTAGAAGTTTAACAGTGCATTTCACTCGCAATTTCATGCGCTTTGAGGTGGCGCTTAGCCCAATACGCTATCTGAAATAGGAGCGACGTAAATTGAACAAATGTGATAGAATTTCCCTGAATTCTTATATTAACCTTAATGTAAAATGATCTAATCGGGCCTTTGTTCGCCCTTCCCTAGAAGTTTAGCAGTGCATTTTACTCGCCATTTCATGCGCTTTGAGATGCCGCTTAGCCCAATACGCTATCTGAAATATCAGCGACGTAAATTGAACAAATGTGAGAGACTTTCGCTGAATTCTTATATTAACCTTAATGTAAAGTGTTCTAATCGGGTCTCTGTTCGCCCTACCCTAGAAGATTAATAGTGCATTTCACTCGTCATTTCATGCGCTTTGAGATGCCGCTTTGCCCAATTAGCTATCTGAAATAGGAGCGACGTAAATTGAACAAATGTGATAGTATTTCGCTGAATTCTTAAATTAACCATAATATAAAATGATCTAATCGGGTCTCTGTTTGCCTTACCCTAGAAGTTTAATAGTGCATTTTACTCGCCATTTCATGCGCTTTGAGATGCCGCTTTGCCCAATTAGCTATCTGAAATAGGAGCGACGTAAATTGAACAAATGTGATAGTATTTCGCTGAATTCTTATAGTAACCAAAATATAAAATGATCTAATCGGGTCTCTGTTTGCTTTATCCTAGAAGTTTAATAGTGCATTTCACTCGTCATTTCATGCGCTTTGAGATGCCGCTTTGCCCAATACGCTATCTGAAATAGGAGCGACGTAAGTTGAACAAATGTGATAGAATTTCGCTGAATTCTTATATTAACCAAAATATAAAATGATCTAATCGGGTCTCTGATAGCCCTATCCTAGAAGTTTAATAGGTCATTTTCTCGTAATTTCATGCACTTTGAGATGCCGCTTAGCCCAATAAGCTATCTGAAATAGGAGCGACGTAAATTGAACAAATGTGATAGACTTACGCTGAATTCTTATATTAACCGTATATGATATAAAATGATCTAATCGGGTCTCTGTTTCCCCTACCCTAGAAGTTTAACAGTGCATTTTACTCGCCATTTCATGGGCTTTGAGATGCTGCTTAGCCCAATACGCTATCTGAAATAGGAGCGACGTAAATTGAACAAATGTGATAGAATTTCCCTGAATACTTATATTAACCTTAATGTAAAATGATCTAATCGGGTCTCTGTTCGCCCTACCCTAGAAGTTTAACAGTGCATTTCACTCGCAATTTCATGCGCTTTGAGGTGGCGCTTAGCCCAATACGCTATCTGAAATAGGAGCGACGTAAATTGAACAAATGTGATAGAATTTCCCTGAATTCTTATATTAACCTTAATGTAAAATGATCTAATCGGGCCTTTGTTCGCCCTTCCCTAGAAGTTTAGCAGTGCATTTTACTCGCCATTTCATGCGCTTTGAGATGCCGCTTAGCCCAATACGCTATCTGAAATATCAGCGACGTAAATTGAACAAATGTGAGAGACTTTCGCTGAATTCTTATATTAACCTTAATGTAAAGTGTTCTAATCGGGTCTCTGTTCGCCCTACCCTAGAAGATTAATAGTGCATTTCACTCGTCATTTCATGATCTTTGAGATGCCGCTTTGCCCAATTAGCTATCTGAAATAGGAGCGACGTAAATTGAACAAATGTGATAGTATTTCGCTGAATTCTTAAATTAACCATAATATAAAATGATCTAATCGGGTCTCTGTTTGCCTTACCCTAGAAGTTTAATAGTGCATTTTACTCGCCATTTCATGCGCTTTGAGATGCCGCTTTGCCCAATTAGCTATCTGAAATAGGAGCGACGTAAATTGAACAAATGTGATAGTATTTCGCTGAATTCTTATAGTAACCAAAATATAAAATGATCTAATCGGGTCTCTGTTTGCTTTATCCTAGAAGTTTAATAGTGCATTTTACTCGCCATTTCATGCTCTATGAGATGCCGCGTAGCCCAATGCGCTATCTGAAATAGGAGCGACGTAAATTGAACGAATGTGTTAGAATTTCGCTGGATTCTTATATTAACCAAAATATAAAATGATCTAATCGGGTCTCTGATAGCCCTATCATAGTAGTTTAATAGTGCATTTTACTCGCCATTCCACGCGCTTTAAGATGCCGCCTAGCCCAGTACGCTATCTGAAATAGGAGCGACGTAAGTTGAACAAATGTGACAGAATTACGCTGAATTCTTATATTAACCGTCATATAAAATGATCTAATCGGGTCTCTGTTTGCCTTATCCTAGAAGTTTAATAGTGCATTTTACTCGCCATTTCATGCGCATTGAGATGCCGCTTAGCCCAATAAGCTATCTGAAATAGCAGCGACGTAAATTGAACAAATGTGATAGAATTTCGCTGAATTTTTATATTAACCAAAATATAAAATGATCTAGTCGGGTCTCTGATTGCCCTATCATAGAAGTTTAATAGTGCATTTAGCTCGCCTTTCCACACGCTTTAAGATGCCGCCTAGCCCAGTACGCTACCTGAAATTGGAGCGACGTAAATTGAACAAATGTGATAGAATTTCGCTGAATTCTTAAATTAACCATAACATAAAATGATCTAATCGGGTCTCTGTTTGCCCTACCCTAGAAGTTTAATAGTGCATTTTACTCGCCATTTCTTGCGCTTTGAGATGCCGCTTAGCCCAATACGCTATCTGAAATAGGAGCGACGTAAGTTGAACAAATGTGATAGAATTTCGCTGAATTCTTATATTAACCAAAATATAAAATGATCTAATCGGGTCTCTGATAGCCCTATCATAGAAGTTTTACAGTGCATTTTACCCGCCATTCCACGCGCTTTAAGATGCCGCCTAGCCCAGTACGCTATCTGAAATAGGAGCGACGTACGTTGAACAAATGTGATAGAATTACGCTGAATTCTTATATTAACCGTAATATAAAATGAACGAATCGGGTCTCTGTTTGCCTTATCCTAGAAGTTTAATAGTGCATTTTACTCGCCATTTCATGCGCATTGAGATGCCGCTTAGCCCAATATGCTATCTGAAATAGGAGCGACGTAAATAGAACAATTGTGATAGAATTTCGCTGAATTCTTATATTAACCAAAATATAAAATGATCTAGTCGGGTCTCTGATTGCCCTATCATAGAAGTTTAATAGTGCATTTTACCCGCCATTCCACGCGCTTTAAGATGCCGCCCAGCCCAGTACGCTATCTGAAATAGGAGCGACGTACGTTGAACAAATGTGATAGAATTACGCTGAATACTTATATTAACCGTAATATAAAATGAACGAATCGGGTCTCTGTTTGCCTTATCCTAGAAGTTTAATAGTGCATTTTACTCGCCATTTCATGCACATTGAGATGCCGCTTAGCCCAATACGCTATCTGAAATAGGAGCGACGTAAATTGAACAAATGTGATAGACTTACGCTGAATTCTTATATTAACCGTATATGATATAAAATGATCTAATCGGGTCTCTGTTTGCCTTACCCTAGAAGTTTAATAGTGCATTTTACTCGCCATTTCATGCGCTTTGAGATGCCGCTTTGCCCAATTAGCTATCTGAAATAGGAGCGACGTAAATTGAACAAATGTGATAGTATTTCGCTGAATTCTTATAGTAACCAAAATATAAAATGATCTAATCGGGTCTCCGTTTGCTTTATCCTAGAAGTTTAATAGTGCATTTCACTAGTCATTTCATGCGCTTTGAGATGCCGCTTAGCCCAATACGCTATCTGAAATAGGGGCGACGTAAGTTGAACAAATGTGATAGAATTTCGCTGAATTCTTATATTAACCAAAATATAAAATGATCTAATCGGGTCTCTGATAGCCCTATCATAGAAGTTTAATAGTGCATTTTACCCGCCATTCCACGCGCTTTAAGATGCCGCCTAGCCCAGTACGCTATCTGAAATAGGAGCGACGTACGTTGAACAAATGTGATAGAATTACGCTGAATTCTTTTATGAACCATATTGTAAAATGATCTAATCGGGTCTCTGTTCGCCCTACCCTAGAAGTTTAGCAGCGCATTTTACTCGCCATTTCATGCGGTTTGAGATGCCGCTTAGCCCAATACGATATCTGCAATAGGAGCGACGTTAATTGAACAAATGTGTTAGAATTTGGCTGAATTCTTAAATTAACCATAATATAAAATGATCTAATCGGGTCTCTGTTTGCCCTACCCTAGAAGTTTAATAGTGCATTTCACTCGTCATTTCAAGCGCTTTGAGATGCCGCTTAGCACAATAAGCTATCTGAAATAGGAGCGACGTAAATTGAACAAATGTGATAGAATTTCGCTGAATTCTTATATTAACCAAAATATAAAATGATCTAGTCGGGTCTCTGATTGCCCTATAATAGAAGTTTAATAGTGCATTTAGCTCACCTTTCCACACGCTTTAAGATGCTGCCTAGCCCAGTACGCTATCTGAAATTGGAGCGACGTAAATTGAACAAATGTGATAGAATTTCGCTGAATTCTTAAATTAACCACAACATAAAATGATCTAATCGGGTCTCTGTTTGCCCTACCCTAGAAGTTTAATAGTGCATTTTACTCGCCATTTCTTGCGCTTTGAGATGCCGCTTTGCCCAATACGCTATCTGAAATATCAGCGACGTAAATTGAACAAATGTGAGAGAATTTCGCTGAATTCTTATATTAACCTTAATGTAAAATGTTCTAATCGGGTCTCTGTTCGCCCTACCCTTGAAGATTAATAGTGCATTTCACTCGTCATTTCATGCGCTTTGAGATGCCGCTTAGCCCAATACGCTATCTGAAATAGGTGCGACGTCAGTTGAACAAATGTGATAGAATTTCGCTGAATTCTCATATTAACCAAAATATAAAATGATCTAATCGGGTCTCTGATAGCCCTATCATACAAGTTTAATAGTGCATTTTACCCGCCATTCCACGCGCTTTAAGATGCCGCCCAGCCCAGTACGCTATCTGAAATAGGAGCGACGTACGTTGAACAAATGTGATAGAATTACGCTGAATACTTATATTAACCGTAATAGAAAATGAACGAATCGGGTCTCTGTTTGCCTTATCCTAGAAGTTTAATAGTGCATTTTACTCGCCATTTCATGCGCATTGAGATGCCCCTTAGCCCAATACGCTATCTGAAATATCAGCGACGTAAATTGAACAGATGTGATAGAATTTTTCTGAATTCTTAAATAAACCATAATATGAAATGATCTAATCGGGTCTCTGTTTGCCCTACCCTAGAAGTTTAACAGTGTATTTTACTCGCCATTTCATGCTCTATGAGATGCCGCGTAGCCCAATGCGCTATCTGAAATAGGAGCGACGTAAATTGAACGAATGTGTTAGAATTTCGCTGGATTCTTATATTAACCAAAATATAAAATGATCTAATCGGGTCTCTGATAGCCCTATCATAGTAGTTTAATAGTGCATTTTACTCGCCATTCCACGCGCTTTAAGATGCCGCCTAGCCCAGTACGCTATCTGAAATAGGAGCGACGTAAGTTGAACAAATGTGACAGAATTACGCTGAATTCTTATATTAACCGTCATATAAAATGATCTAATCGGGTCTCTGTTTGCCTTATCCTAGAAGTTTAATAGTGCATTTTACTCGCCATTTCATGCGCATTGAGATGCCGCTTAGCCCAATAAGCTATCTGAAATAGCAGCGACGTAAATTGAACAAATGTGATAGAATTTCGCTGAATTTTTATATTAACCAAAATATAAAATGATCTAGTCGGGTCTCTGATTGCCCTATCATAGAAGTTTAATAGTGCATTTAGCTCGCCTTTCCACACGCTTTAAGATGCCGCCTAGCCCAGTACGCTACCTGAAATTGGAGCGACGTAAATTGAACAAATGTGATAGAATTTCGCTGAATTCTTAAATTAACCATAACATAAAATGATCTAATCGGGTCTCTGTTTGCCCTACCCTAGAAGTTTAATAGTGCATTTTACTCGCCATTTCTTGCGCTTTGAGATGCCGCTTAGCCCAATACGCTATCTGAAATAGGAGCGACGTAAGTTGAACAAATGTGATAGAATTTCGCTGATATTCTTATATAACCAAAATATAAAATGATCTAATCGGGTCTCTGATAGCCCTATCATAGAAGTTTTACAGTGCATTTTACCCGCCATTCCACGCGCTTTAAGATGCGCCTAGCCCCGGTACGCTATCTGAAATAGGAGCGACGTACGTTGAACAAATGTGATAGAATTACGCTGAATTCTTATATTAACCGTAAATATAAAAATGAACGAATCGGGTCTCTGTTTGCCTTATCCTAGAAGTTTAATAGTGCATTTTACTCGCCATTTCATGCGCTTTGAGATGCCGCTTAGCCCAATATGCTATCTGAAATAGGAGCGACGTAAATAGAACAATTGTGATAGAATTTCGCTGAATTCTTATATTAACCAAAATATAAAATGATCTGTCGGGTCCTCTGATTGCCCTATCATAGAAGTTTAATAGTGCATTTTACCCGCCATTCCACGTGCTTTAAGATGCCGCCCAGCCCAGTACGCTATCTGAAATAGGAGCGACGTACGTTGAACAAATGTGATAGAATTACGCTGAATACTTATATTAACCGTAATATAAAATGAACGAATCGGGTCTCTGTTTTGCCTTATCCTAGAAGTTTAATAGTGCATTTTACTCGCCATTTCATGCGCATTGAGATGCCGCTTAGCCCAATACGCTATCTGAAATAGGAGCGACGTAAATTGAACAAATGTGATAGACTTACGCTGAATTCTTATATTAACCGTATATGATATAAAAATGCTCTAATCGGGTCTCTGTTTGCCTTACCCTAGAAGTTTAATAGTGCATTTTACTCGCCATTTCATGCGCTTTGAGATGCCGCTTTGCCCAATTAGCTATCTGAAATAGGAGCGACGTAAATTGAACAAATGTGATAGTATTTCGCTGATTCTTATAGTAACCAAAATATAAAATGATCTAATCGGGTCTCCGTTTGCTTTATCCTAGAAGTTTAATAGTGCATTTCACTAGTCATTTCATGCGCTTTGAGATGCCGCTTAGCCCAATACGCTATCTGAAATAGGAGCGACGTAAGTTGAACAAATGTGATAGAATTTCGCTGAATTCTTATATTAACCAAAATATAAAAATGATCTAATCGGGTCTCTGATAGCCCTATCATAGAAGTTTAATAGTGCATTTTACCCGCCATTCCACGCGCTTTAGATGCCGCCTAGCCCAGTACGCTATCTGAAATAGGAGCGACGTACGTTGAACAAATGAGATAGAATTACGCTGAATTCTTTTATGAACCATATTGTAAAATGATCTAATCGGGTCTCTGTTCGCCCTAGCCTAGAAGTTTAATAGCGCATTTTATTCGCCATTTCATGCGCTTTGAGATGCCGCTTACCCCAATACGCTATCTGAAATAGGAGAGACGTAAATTGAACAAATGTGATAGAATTTTGCTGAATTCTTAAATTAACCATAATATTAGATGATCTAATCGGGTCTCTGTTTGCCCTACCCTAGAAGTTTAATAGTGCATTTTACTCGTCATTTCATGCGCTTTGAGATGCCGCTTAGCCCAATTCGCTATCTGAAATAGGAGCGATGTAAATTGATCAAATGTGATAGAATTTCGCTGAGTTCTTATATTAACCAAAATATAAAATGATCTAATCGGGTCTCTGTTTGCCCTACCCTAGAAGTTTAATAGTGCATTTTACTCGTCATTTCATGCGCTTTGAGATGCCGCTTAGCCCAATACGCTATCGGAAATATGAGCGACGTAAATTGAACAAATGTGATAGAATTTCGCTGAATTCTTATATTAACAAAAATATAAAATGATCTAATCGGGTCTCTGTTTGCCTTATCCTAGAAGTTTAGTATTTCATTTTACTCGCCATTTCATGCGCTTTGAGATACCGCTTAGCCCAATAAGCTATCTGTAATAGAAGCGACGTAAATTGAACGAATGTGATAGAATTTCGTTGAATTCTTATATTAACCAAAATATAAAATGATCTAATCGGGTCTCTGATTGCCCTACCCTAGAAGTTTAATAGTGCATTTCACTCGTCATTTCATGCGTTTTGAGATGCCGCTAAGCCCAATAAGCTATCTGTAATAGAAGCGACGTAAATTGAACGAATGTGATAGAATTTCGTTGAATTCTTATATTAACCAAAATATAAAATGATCTAATCGGGTCTCTGATTGCCCTACCCTAGAAGTTTAATAGTGCATTTTACTCACCATTCCACGCGCTTTAAGATGCCGCCTAGCCCAGTACGCTATCTGAAATAGGAGCGACGTAAATTGAACAAATGTGATAAAATTTTGCTGACATCTTAAATTAACCATAATATAAAATGATCTCATCGGGTCTCTGTTTGCCCTACCCTAGAAGTTTAATAGTGCATTTTACTCGCCATTTCATGCGCCTTCAGATGCCGCTTAGCCCAATAAGCTATCTGAAATAGGAGCGACGTAAATTGAACAAATCTGATAGAATTTCCCTGAAATCTTATATTAAACAAAATATAAAATGAGCTAATCGGGTCTCTGATTGCCCTATCATAAAAGTTGAGCAGTGCATTCTACTCGCCATTCCACGCGCTTTAAGATGGCGCCTAGCCCAGTACGCTGTCTGAAATAGGAGCGACGTAATTGAACAAATGTGATAGAATCTCGCTGAATACTTATATTAACCTTAATGTAAAATGATCTAATCGTGTCTCTGTTCGCCCTACCCTAGAAGTTTAATAGTGCATTTTACTCGCCATTTCATGCGCTTTGAGATGCCGCTTATCCCAATACGCTATCTGAAATAGGAGCGACGTAAATTGAACAAATGTGATAGAATTTCGCTGAATTCTTAAATTAACCATAATATCCAATGATCTAATCGGGTCTCTGTTTGCCCTACCCTAGAAGTTTAATAGTGCATTTCACTCGACATTTCATGAGCTTTGAGATGCCGCTTCGCTCAATAAGCTATTTGAAATAGGAGCGACGTAAATTGAACAAATGTGATAGAATTTCGCTGAATTCTTAAATGTAACCTTAATATAAAATGATCTAATCGGGTCTCTGTTTGCCCTACCCTAGAAGTGTAATAGTGCATTTTCACTCGTCATTCATGCGCTTTGAGATGCCGCTAAGCACAATAAGCTATCTGAAATAGCAGCGACGTAAATTGAACAAAAGTGAAAGAATTACGCCGCATTCTTATATTAACCGTAATATAAAATGATCTAATCGGGTCTCTGTTTGCCTTATCCTAGAAGTTTAATTGTGCATTTTACTCGCCATTTCATGCGCTTTTCGATGCCGCTTATCCCAATACGCTATCTGAAATAGGAGCGACGTACGTTGAACAAATGTGATAGAATTTCGCTGAATTCTTTTAAGAACCATAATGTAAAATGATCTAATCGGGTCTCTGTTTGCCCCAGCCTAGAAGTTTAATAGCGCATTTTATTCGCCATTTCATGCGCCTTGAGATGCCGCTTAACCCAATACGCTATCTGAAATAGGGGCGACGTAAATTGAACAAATGTGATAGAATTTCCCTGAAATCTTATATTAAACAAAATATACAATGATCTAATCGGGTCTCTGATTGCCCTATCATAGAAGTTTAGCAGTGCATTTTACTCGCCATTCCACGCGCTTTAAGATGCCGCCTAGCCCAGTACGCTATCTAAATTAGGAGCGACGTAAGTTGAACAAATGTGATAGAATTACGCTGAATTCTTATATTAACCGTAATATAAAATGATCTAATCGGGTCTCTGTTTGCCTTATCCTAGAAGTTTAGTATTGCATTTTACTCGCCATTTCATGCGCTTTGAGATGCCGCTTAGCCCAATGCGCTATCTGAAATGGGAGCGACGTAAATTGAACAAATGTGATAGAATTTCGCTGAATTATTAAATTAACTATAACATAAAATGATCTAATCGGGTCACTGATTGCCCTACCCTAGAAGTTTAATAGTGCATTTTACTCGCCATTTCATGCGCTTTGAGATGCCGCTTAGCCCAATACGCTATCTGAAATATGAGCGACGAAAGTTGAACAAATGTGATAGAATTTCGCTGAATTATTTTATTAACCAGAATGTAAAATGATCTAATCTGGTCTCTGTTCGCCCTAGCCTAGAAGTTTAATAGTGGATTTTACTCGGCATTCCACGCGCTTTAAGATGCCGCCTATCCCAGTACGCTATCTGAAATAGGAGCGACCTAAATTGAACGAATGTGATAGAATTTTGCTGAATTCTTAAATTAACCATAATATAAAATGATCTAATCGGGTCTCTGCTTGCCCCACCCTAGAAGTTCAATAGTGCATTTTAGTCGCCATTTCATGCGCTTTGAGTTGCCGCTTCGCCCAATACGCTATCTGAAATAGGAGCGACGTAAATTAAACAAATGTGATAGAATTTCCCTGATATCTTATATTAAACAAAATATAAAATGATCTAATCGGGTCTCTGATTGCCCTATCATAGAAGTTTAGCAGTGCATTTTACTCGCCATTCCACGCGCTTTAAGATGCCGCCTAGCCCAGTACGCTATTTAAATTAGGAGCGACGTAAGTTGAACAAATGTGACAGAATTTCGCTCAATTCTTAAATTAACCATAACATAAAATGATCTAATCGGGTCTCTGTTTGCCCTACCCTAGAAGTTTAATAGTGCATGTTACTCGCCATTTCTTGCGCTTTGAGATGCCGCTTTGCCCAATAAGCTATCTGAAATAGGAGCGACGTAAATTGAACAAATGTGATAGAATTTCGCTGAATTCTTATATTAACCAAAATATAAAATGATCTAATCGGGTCTCTGTTTGCCTTATCCTAGAAGTTTAATAGTGCATTTCACTCGTCATTTCATGCGCTTTGAGACGCCGCTTCGCCCAATAAGCTATTTGAAATAGGAGCGACGTAAATTGAACAAATGTGATAGAATTTCGCTGAATTCTTAAAGTAACCTTAATATAAAATGATCTAATCGGGTCTCTGATTGCCCTAGGATAGAAGTTTAATAATGCATTTTGCTCGCCATTTCAT
The DNA here is from genome assembly GCA_916610135.2 of Macropis europaea. Lineage (NCBI taxonomy): Eukaryota > Metazoa > Arthropoda > Insecta > Hymenoptera > Melittidae > Macropis > Macropis europaea. Next base: position 48,488 of record CAKAJE020000736.1, read on the forward strand.
GCGCTTTGAGATGCCGCTGAGCCCAATACGCTATTTGAAATAGGAGCGACGTAAATTGAACAAATGTGATAGAATTTCACTGAATTCTTATATTAACCAAAATATAAAATGATCTAATCGTGTCTCTGTTCGCCCTACCATAGAAGTCTAATGGTGCATTTCACTCGCCATTTCATGCGCTTTGAGATGCCGCTTAGCCCAATACGCTATCTGAAATAGGAGCGACGTAAGTTGAACAAATGTGATAGAATTTCGCTGAATTCTTTTATTAACCATAATGTAAAATGATCTGCTCGGGTCTCTGTTCGCCCTAGCCTAGAAGTTTAATAGTGCATTTCACTCGTCATTTCATGCGCTTTGAGATGCTGCTGAGCCCAATAAGCTACCTGTAATAGGAGCGACGTAAATTGAACAAATGTGATAGAATTTCGCTGAATTCTTAAATTAACCATAATATAAAATAACCTAATCGGGTCTCTGTTTGCCCTACCCTAGAAGTTTAATAGTGCATCTCACTCGTCATTTCATGCGCTTTGAGATGCCGCTAAGCCCAATAAGCTATCTGTAATAGGAGCGACGTAAATTGAACAAACGTGATAGAATTTCGCTGAATTCTTAAATTAACTATAATATAAAATGATCTAATCGGGTCACTGATTGCCCTACCCTAGAAGTTTAATAGTGCATTTCACTCGTCATTCCATGCGCT